>CM061536.1:60008637-60187781 GCA_030545055.2 Neoaliturus tenellus | reverse complement strand
GCTTTATCTGCTTCATTTCTAAATACATGATTTTTATGAATAAATTCTTCACCAGACAATTTTCTAAATCCACTAAATGAATTTGGATCTGCAATTAATATATTTTGATAATCATTTACATCCATTAATTTAAATCTTTTGGTATTATAAATAAACTCTTGATTTGCACTATCATATTGTAATGTTTGTCCTACAGTTGCAGCATCCTTTGAATCTGTTCCTTGTGCCAAATTACCTCTTTTCTTATTTTTCGCATTAAAGTACTACCTCTTGGTTTGTCTAATATTAAAGATTGTTGTACTACAACACAATCGTTATCATCGATACCTGGAAATATGTTTATTATCCTTCTATTTGTACCCAACCAATCTCTATGGTAATTGTTTGGATCTAGTATGAAAAACTTGTGATAAAATCGGAACATCATGAGCATCTGTAGCTATTTTCGCATTGATAATTTCATGTCTTTTGCAATCCCAACATTATTTTTTTGTTCAAGTAAAATAAATTTTCCATTTCCTTGTACAAACACATCACCCGACCGTGATACTACTTGATCCTGTTTTACAAATCCAGATGTTTCTTGCTTTAAAGTTTCCTTCATTTGACCAACTGTTGCACCATCTGATGGCGCTGAACCATCTTTTACATTTGCTAAACAATTACCGAGACAATCAATAACTCCTACATCACGTGTAATACAATGATCTTTTATATATTTGAGATTTACAGCATCATTTTCATTTTTCGGATAACCTATATCGTTAATAACAAATTTATAAAAAGAAAAACCATCTTTTGTCTTTCAGGTATTATGGAATGTAAATAGCGTCTATTTACGCTGTCTTTTTCATCTTTAGGGTCATCTACGTTGGATATACGTTTATTTTCAGCAGTATACGTTTTTTCCATTGAATCTTAACGTATTTTTTAATTCAGATGTCAAATAACCTCTGTTTATTGCATCACCGTTTTGATTTGGTTTACCACCGTTGATAATTCTATGATTTTCTGCGTCATATGTGTTATTGTGTAGTCTTAATGTTGGTGATATCTTTTCCTTTAATATTTTTAAATTTATTGCATCGTTTTCATCCGTGGGATCTTTTATGTTTTTTAACCTTTTATTGCTAATATCATAATCTCCTCAGGTGTCTGTGGTAAACCAGCACTTCTTTTTAAACTATTTGCGTAATGTAATCCATCCGAGGAATAACGTCCGAACTTGTCGACACTCATGATGCAACTGAATAGCATTTTAGGGAGTAACGCATTTTTATGAGATTACCCCGCGGTTTCTAAGTTCATCCACTAAAGCCACCCATTCGTTTTCCAATCCAGTATGACCCGCTTCTTTGGCTTCATGTATTAGTTTCATTCTATCCACCAATTTATTGATATTATTGTAATAAATTACGTTTGTATTGTATAGTTTCTTCATCAATCCTTTACCGGTGACTGATTTGATTCTTTTTCTCGGTTCTGGGGAACTTAAATCTAAAGTGGACGCTACTAATCTTCTTTTTACAGGTTTTCTTCTTATAATCGGTATTAATTTGGAAACAAAATCTTTATATTTTACAGATTTATTTCTATATATGGGTGCTTCAGGTAATAATTTCTTTTATATGCATTAGTTTGTTCCAAAAATTTTGCTATACACTTCCAAATCATCATTTTTTACCAATGCTTTTAAAGGTTTATTTTCAAATAATAATTCAAATAGTCCCCTTGTTCCCTTATATATTTGATCACCTACGTGAATATTATCACGTTCATCGACATCTAATTTGCTATTACCAATCATTACACCTTCTTTGGACATTCTTGCTCCATAACTGTGGTAATTTTTTAGTAGAATCAGTTCCAATTAACAGTTTTAACAAGTATTTTCTTCCTAAAGGTCCTTTTGTATGAATATTTTTACCCAATAAGCTTATGTTTGATGGTTCTCCTTCTGTTTTTTTCTTCTTCACTCGCTATAGATACCACTTCTTCTTCACTACCAGCATATACATCTTCTCTTTCTGCCGTTGTATCACTAAATATGGAGGCTTCCGGGTCCTCATCGCTAATATCTTCTGATATTACACTTTCCCTTTCATATTGTGTTATCGGAGCAATAATATCACCTTGAAAAGAAGGTTTAGTCAATTTTTTGTTCAATTGTTTCAAAGGCTCTGTAATAGGTTTAAAAGTAGATTCGAGAAATTTCTCCCTTTCGCTGATACCTAACTTTAACGCTCTGTTTTTAGCCCGAATAGAATCACTAAGTGATTTAATTTCCTTTACTAACTTTTCTTGGTTAACCATGTTTGTAGCAAGACGTGCTGTACAAGAATGATTGCGTGATATAATGGTTAGTGAATTAATATAAATTTATCGAAACCTATCCTGTATCGGCCGTTATTTAGTGGTTGTTCCTTCATAATTGTCAAAAATCCATAATTTTCAGCCCAAGCCTTACCACATATGTCTTTAACCGTTCATATGACATATCCGCATTGACATGATTGTAATATATGTGTTTTAAGTTGGTTTCATCCTGTTTGAATACAATTAACACATTTGCGTTGTCTCTTATCAATTGTTTTGGTATTTTACTATAAGTCTGGCCTATGTAAATGTATCTATATTGTTATGACGCCCCATAGCGAAATAGCTCCTGATAGTGTTTTGGTTTTCACAGGATACATCATCAAATATAAAAACTGATTTGGTTTAGCTTCATGCGGTTGCATTACACTTTCACTTGCATCAAACTTGTAATATTTCACTTCTGGAACATTATTAAATATTTTTCTAATAATTGGTATTGGGTTGTTGTAATGATTTAGAAAAGACATACAAGTTATTAAAACGCAATCCTTTTGGGTTTGTAATCAAATGAATACCACATATTGTTTTACCACAATTGGATGGACCGGTTACAAGACAACGCACCGTGTTTGGTAACAAAACACCATGTTTGCCACTGTTTAATTCTGAATTGTCCACCGTGAGTTCATCAATATTATTAATAGGAAAACTATCCTTTTGCGGTATTATCTCCATCCTTTGTAAAGGTTCAACCTAAAATGATGCTCCATCATTATATGAGATCCTTTTTAGGTATCCAAGAATCTTCACTCTTATTAAATCCTAACCATCGCACTTTTACTTTATCTTTTTTCCGTTGCAACACCTTTTCAACGAGATACACATCACCTACTGTGGATTTTAACATTTCATGTCCATAAAACCCTCCTTCGAGCAATTGTCCTTTATTATCTTTTAAAATGTAAGTTTCCGGTACTGTAGGTTGTACCTTAAATACGGTAAAAACCTCATTTGTCCAATTAGGCAGATATCTTTTACTGAATACACCTTTGTATTTGCTTATTCGCACTTTATCACCAACATTAAACACTTTAGGCTTTAGTTTTTCAACTTTTGGTTTAGTATTCATTTTTATACGTTTTAATACGAGTTTTTCATTTTTGCTAGTCACTTGGTTCGGTTTCATACCAATTGTTCTATGGAACTTGTTATTGTAATCTTTTATTAGTTTTGGTAACATATCAATCCATACGTGCGATCCTCTGTTTGAAAACATCTTGTACATCGCACCTTTTAAAGTTCGATTGAATCTTTCTATGATTGATGCTTTTACCTCTGAATTAGTCGAATAATGGTTTATATTGTGTTTCTTCATTAAATTTGAAAATTCTTTATTGAAATATTCTTTACCATCATCAGTTTGTAAGTGTTTTATGGTGTTTTTGTCTCTCTGTATCGCCGTTTCCATGGCTTTTGTTACACTCTTGCCAGTTTTATCTTTTAGCGGTAAAGCATCTGCCATCTTTGTAAAACAATTGATAATAGTCAATATATATTTAAATCCTTTATTTTGTTTGCTATAAGGAATCATTTCGATTAAATCCGCTTGATATAGATCATTCATTCCTTTTATAACAGTATTTCTTCGGGGAAATTTTCTTCTAGCCGGTTTATGAAGCTCATTAACAATTTTTTGTTTTAAATCCATAATTTTATCCTTCCTCTTCGGTAGATGAAGTAAAAATATTTTTCTTATTCAATTATAACCATATTTAACTGGGTCAAGGTCATTCAAATTGATGTAAAAAAATGGGGAACACGGCGTTGGGCTTGCCGTGTTCCCCATTTTTTTACGGAAGGAAAAGGAATTTAGGTCGTAGAGGGTCGAAGAGGGACGAAGAATAGGTTAGTCGTTGATAGGATTAAGAGAGTAGTGGCCAAAAGGAAGAGTGTTAATTTTATCATCCATGATATGTCTTTTGTCATCATTTGCCGATAGTGCTTTTTTCACTTCTGTAACACTGTATAATTTGTGTTTTTCACTTCTTATGGCGTTAAATTTGGCTGTTAAGGTGGTGTCGTTAAATAAACAGTTTTTGTAATGTTCAAAGTTTATATTTTTCTTTAAATAACCTGTCTTCACACCTTTTGCTTTCTTGGTGGTTGATGTTTCTTCTTGTTCTCCCTTATACACTTTGAAAGAATACAATTTTGACATTAGTGCAATAATTTCTTCCATACTAGCTCCATTGCATTCGTCTTTAAATTTTCCTAGCACCTTTTTGTTTTCTTCATTGAAGTTCGGATGGTTTCTTGGGTAGTCGGAAAAATCAAAACCATTTTTGTGTATGAACGTCCGAAGATCTTCATACATGTCTTGCGTCTTGATCCAATAAATTAGTGCATCCGTGTCCATGTAGGCTATTCCAATATTTTCTCTACCATAATGTTGTACCATTTTGTTGTAATGAAAATCATACATATGCGTTTTACTTATATCCAATATTGACATCCCTATGTACAACGGTCTATCCATAACAATCTTGGTTTTGTTCATGCTTACCGCTACTAAATTTTCATTAATTATCATAGTGGTTCCGAAATTTGGTTTTTGTACAAGTTTTTCTAATGCTCTTGGATCACTTACTAATTTTACAATTTTGTGTTTCCTCTTATTTTCTAAAGTTTTCCCAAAGATTGAGTTGTTCATCAGTTTATAAAAATCTTTTTCAAAAGCTGATGTGGCTGCTGCTCTCCTCACGGTGTTGGAGTCTATGTAGGGTTTCAAGTAACAAGATTGAGAAAATTTTAAAACTCGATGAATTTTGGTGATAATTAATCCTAATTCCAGGGCTTGCTGAACAACAAAATAATGTGCTACATATCTGTTTTTGTTTTCCAAAGTCATCATCAACTTTGGCCATCTTCCAGTGGGTGAAACTTCGGTCCTGGCTAGTAAAGGCAGATCGTAGTGGGGGTCGTGTAGGTGTTCAGGATACTCAAAGTCGCAGTCCAAAATGTAGCCGGTCGGTCCATCTTGTGGGATCTGCATAATGTCACCTATGCTGTCCGGGTCGATCCACTGGAAGTCTCCATATGGAAGGGGTCTTGACATCGCCCATCCATACAAATTATTAGCATCAAAATATCCAAGAAAAATTGAGTCTTTAGTTTCATCATAGTTTGGTAAATATTTATTATTAGCTTTTACATATCGAGTTACAGCTTGGGTTAATCCGCCTCGAACGCCTGATTCAATCATTAAAACCATATCAATGTCGGTCAATAGCTCCAGTTTGCATTGGGTCGATTTTAGCATGGCCTGCCATGCTAAGCCGGGAGATGTGTACGAGTGGAGTGGGTCCAATCCGTATGCTGAAAAACATGTGTTACGGAATTCTTCCATTACATCACATAAAAGTGTTACATCCAATTTAACATAAAAATCAGAATAATCACCTAAGGTAGTCATTCCCAATTGGTTCCAAACATTACAGGCATGATTGTAATCTTCTATGGAAATTTCCGTGTCTGTCAGTTTACTCTTGAAGGCTTCAATGGGTGGTAGTCTTGTTTCTTCAAATTTTTCCATTCCGGTGATATAATCATAAGGAAACACTCCTTTTCTTAATGCCAAGTCCAATTTGTCTGCAGGTACGATTTTCTTTGTTTCCTTTAAATCATGTGGTCTTAAATTGTTAGTCAGTTTGGCAAGGCTAGATGGCATAAACCTATATGAGTCAACAAATCTTAATTTTATTTTGCCAATCTTCTTAGAGAAACTAATATAATTTTCTAAAGTTTGAGGTATAACATCAATCTTGCCTGTATCTCTTCCCAATTCCGGTATTATAAAATGGGAATCATACCCACTCAAGTTGTGCAACACAACTGGAATGAAAGTTGGCAGTTTCAAATTTAAATTACATGCGTTGCAGGCTGGCCCCCTGTAATATCCGGTCAGATGGTCATGATCGTGAACTTTATGATTGTCCACTGTAAAATAGTTTTTACATATATAACAAGAGGTAGCATTCAAATATTGGATTTCCTCCTCTCCATCGAAGGGTAACATTGGAACAATATTACTATACACTCGTTCCACCTTACTGGCTATATCATACAAATTATCTACAAAGTGTTTAGCAGGATTTTCACCTCTGTACAAAATCGGCAATGTGGGTAGTCCAAAATCTTGCAAATGTTCATCAGTAAGAGTGGACTTGACCAACAAACAAAAACTATTTGGTTCGTGCATTTGATATTTTGTCCTACTGTTGATTTCACCATTGGGAAGTTCCTGTGGTATCAGGGTGGACTCAAAATCTGCATATATTACAAAAGGAATCCTGTATTGGTGATTAATTTTGTCAAATTTTACAATGGTACGGTTCGGTGGTGGTAAACTGATTTTACATTCATAATTTTGGTTGCACAGTCTTTGATGCTCTTTTAACCACTGAGCACCTCCTCTTCTTAAGTCCTTATTTACAAAGCAAAAACACCTTTTACAAATAGTTTTTTTACATTTTCTTTTTGACAGTTGTTTACTTACTAAAGCTTCAAAATTTTTAATGTACACATAGTGTGAAATTTCACCTTTAGTTATAAATAATAAGTCTGTATGATTCCTAAGCTCTCTTTTTACAATCTTCATTGGATACACGTTATTTGCATCGTCCAAACCAAAAATATTTACACTAACACCAGGATTCTTCTTTTCAAATTTACAAATGTCTTTAACACTTACAGGGTAAGACAGTCCTTGGAAGTTGTATCTATTATTCACATGTACATAATGTAAACTTACTCTACATGGATGCTGGTTAGGCGAAATATATTTACACAACATAGCATACTTGAAACACTCATTATCTACATTTTGCACATTTATACATGCTTTAGTTTCCTCAATGGCTTTTGGTAGAGGGATGTAGCTGCTTCCTCTCATACCAAAACCATTTTTGTGGACCCTCACATCGAGGCCGTCTATAGAGGTCAAACTCCATCCGGAGCCTCTACCTTGGTGTTCTTGCAGTTTAATTAATAATTCCTCTACACACTCATCAATAATATTTGTAACATTTGATGCGTACATGACAGTGCGGTTTTTGGTTATAAAGCCTCTTAAACTTTTTTCTCCATCAGTGTTGGTAAAAGTTGCATCCAAAACTAATCCGAATTTAATAAAGTTTAATCTGGCCAATTCGTTTAGAAGTGTTTGTTCAATCAGTAATTTTGCTTCAGTTAAAAAATTGTCCAATTCCAGTTGCAAATTATTTATTTTAAAATGAACTACCTTCTGTCCAGGCAAAGCTGTAGTGCGTAGCTGCGTTGTTCCGTCTCCTTCCTCTGCCATGTCAGTTTCTGTGTCTGTATTAGTTTCCGTATCCTCTTCTTCTGCAATTGATGTTCTTGACGGCCCAGCGCCTCCAAACTGAATAACGCTGGGTCTTCTCCTCTGCATCCCTTGTAGGTAAGTATCCCACTCGTCCAGCCTCCGATGGTGTTCAGCCAAAAAGTTATCATACTCGTCCAGCCTTCGTTGATGTTCAGCCAAAGTTTCATCAATCCAGTCCAAGTCCATTTCGTTAGCCATTTCACTCGCCGGGTCTTCCATATGTAATTCTTGATGTATGGCTAAAATGTCTTCATCTGGGAAAAATTCCCCACAAATATGACAAAGAAGCATTTTAACACTTTTTACCACTAGCGTCTTTAGATGTTACCTCTACAAAAGTTCACCAAAGAATGAGAGACGCTCTTGACCGACCTCCTTTTATAGCGGGTGGTGGGGGGTGATCTTGGGAAAACCCGTTCTGCGCATGCACAGAACAAAATGTTATAGATTATTTAAAAATGTTTCCTAAAATTTTACATAAGTTTAATACAGATCAAGACCATCTAAAATATGGTAAAAAAGAGGGAACACTGGATAAGATTGACTTTTTAACAAATACTTTCAATAATATGTCAACAGGATCACAAATAAATTTTTTTTTTACAAGTCAACTTATATATATTTCTTTAATCGGATGTTTTTTAACACACTTACCACATGGCAAAACTCAAAAAATGTACAGAATTAAGACTATTTCCACGGAAAAATACTAAAGTGTTACCTGCATATTCAATTTAGCTTGAAAAATATCAAATTAATAATACTTTTAAAAACAAAATTCCAAATTCCGATCTTTTAAATGTATATTTAAGGTAGCACTAAAATGGTGCTACCTATATTTTAAATACTTACAAATATATTTTTTTTTCACAGTTTAAAACTTGTTAATAACCAACAAACAACAGGATCACAAAATAAAATAATTTTTTTTACAAGTAAACTTAAATATATTTGTTTAATCGTATGCTTTTTAACACACTTACCACATGGCAAAACTCAAAAATGTACCGAATTAAGACTATATCCACGGAAAAATACTAAAGTGTTACCTGCATATTCAATTTAGCTTGAAAAATATCAAATTAATAATACTTTAAAAAAAATTTCCAAATTCAGATCTTTTAAATGTATATTTAAGGTAGCACTAAAACGGTGCTACCTATATTTTAAATACTTACAAATATATTTTTTTCATCCTTACAATTTCACAGTGTAAAACTTGTCAGAGACCAACAAATTGAAAATACAAATTCTAACCTAATCATTACTAAAATACATACATGATACCACTGTGCTAAATATTATCTTTATGTTTATGTGTAATATGTTATGGCTACCGCTTCCATCTGAAGCGGTGGAACATCCATGTCAACACCTTGGCGGCTCGAGAGAGAATGTGATGAACCAAACTTGCTTCAGAGGTACCTCAGTGGTAAACTGGTAGGGAAAATCGGGAAGTAAAAAAAAATAAATAAAATATTCCTTATTGAAAATTTTACAATCGATTTGTGACGGCAGTAAACAATTTGCCACTACTACTTCAACTTGTCCAGGGATTAGCTCGAAAAAGATAAAATTAATATCAGCATAAAAAACTTCAAAATTTATATCTTTAAAATTTATATTCAAGGTAGCACTAAAACGGTGCTACCTATATTTTAAATACTTACAAATATTTTTTTTCATCCTTAAAATTTCAAAGTTTAAGACTTGTCATAGACCGACAAATTGAAAAAAATTCTAACCTAATCATTACTAAAATACATACATGATACCATTGTGCTAAATATACCTTTATGTTTATACCACATCTGAAGCGGTGGAACATCCATGTCAACACCTTCACAGCTCGACAGAGAATGAGATGAACCAAACTTGCTTCAAAGGTACCTAAGTGGTAGACTGGTGGGGGGAGAAATCGAGAAGTAAAAAATAAAATAAAATATTCCTTATTCAAAATTTTACAATCGATTTGTGACCGGTGGTAACAATTTGGCACTACTACTTTAACTTGTCCTGGGAGTTACAGTTTTACACTACTAGCTCGGCACCTCCACCTCCCCCGGGGGGGGGGGCTCGACCGGTCGGACCCTCCCCGGGGGGGGGGGGGCTCGGCCGGTCGGACCCTCCCGGGGGGGGTCACCTACCCCTAGGACTTTAACTCTTGGATGGCTGCTACCCTTACTTCTGTGTGAACATAAAATAAAATTTTTATCCACAGCTCAGACAACCAACACTTCTACGCATATCGCTATAATTCCTGCGAGCTCTCAGGACTTTAGCAAAAATCCGCCAAGTGTTGGCTGACTGTGATTACAAGTGAAACAAAAAAATTTTATTTTTTATTCACACACAAATATAGGTCAAGGTCATCCAAGAATTAAAAAGAAATTCCCCCGAGGCCTAAGACCGCCGGCGGTCAAAGGGCTCGGGGGAATCTCACAACTTAGGGGGAGGTGAAAAATAAAAAATAATTTTACTTAATTTTGAGTTTCCATAAGGGAAACATGCTACAATAATTTTGGTTCCCCTAACGGGAATCATAAGGTCATGCTAATCATGACCTGAGCCCCATCTTAACCGATACGCTGACATAAAGCCTAACGTACCGGACAGTGTTAGGACCCGGCGCTTCGTGCTGAAGGGTGCCAACCACCCGTATGTTGCCAGTGACGAGTGATGAGGCCCAGCAGCGACCCTGGCACGGGCGGCCTAGGGGTCGATCCCCAGGGGCCTACCCCCAGGCTCGTTAAGCGCCATACTACTGTTGTTTAAAAAATAATTATTGAGGCATGCTAAGCCTCAAAAAGAAATTATTTTATGGAGGCTTCTAAGCCTCAAACCTAACACTTTAACTGCCAATTTTCAGAGGCTAATCCTCCAAGATACGAATTTTAAAAAATATTTATCTTAGGGACAACCTGTGGGAGATTAGTACAAAGAAATATTTTACAACACAAAAACTTAAACATAGGGGGATTGATGTTACAAAAAATAAATAATTTTTACTTAATTTTGAGTTTCCACACGGGAAACATGCTAAATAATTTTGGTTCCCCTAACGGGAACCATAAGGTCATGCTAATCATGACCTGGGTCCCATCTTAACCAGTACACTGACATAAAATCTAATGCAAAGCACTGACATAAAGCCTAGCGTACCGGTCAGTGTCAGGGCCGACACTTTGTGCTGAAGGATGCCAACCACCCGTATGTTGCCAGTGACGAGTGATGAGGTCCAGCAGCGCCGATGGCACTAGGCCTAACGGTGAATACCAAGGGGCCAACCCCGAGGCTCGTAAAGTGTCATACTATTGTTGGTAAAAAATAATTCTTGAGGCATGCTAAGCCTCGAAAAAAATTTAATTTTACGGAGGCTTCTAAGCCTCAAACCTAACAGTATAACTATTTACATAGGCTAAGGAAGCCAAAAATTTATATAAACTAATTTTGGGGACAACCTGTGAAAGATTAATACAAAGAAATATTTTTCTAAACACAAGACTTAGACTAACACCAACCTGTGGAAACATTAGCACACACAAATATTTTTCACTGCACAACACTTTCACTAAATCACAACCAACACCAAGCACCAAGCAGCAAGCACAAAATAAAATTATTTCCTAACACTACACATGCCATGCCTTAGACTAGAAAAGAATTCCCAATATAATGCGGCGCCAACATTACATTGCGAATCCTATAGGACAGCGCTCCGAACAACCAGCTGGACTGTTCGAAGACAACTGCGACGATGGTTAGGCGGAAAGGGCCAAGGTGGGCCGGCCAGGAGTGGGGGAACCGGACCTTGTTACGTAAACAGCCGGACCTCGGCACGTACGGACCTCGACACGTACTTGTTTGCGGCATTGGACAATCCCCAAGAGCTACGCCTGAATACATAACTAGCCGGATCTCATTATACAATACGTGACAGAGGTAAAGTGCCACAATGGATAGTCAGCCAATGCCACTGACAGCGCGGCCTACAGTCAGTGTTGGTTGGGAACAAAATTAAATTTTGTCTCCAGTGTCGCTTGCGGATTACGTAACACTTATGTAACCAACCCATGTCTGCCGTCTTGGCTCTCTCTCGATACAAGTCAGTTACTCGCCGGCTGTCTTCCTCAACACAAGGTATACGCTGCAACTCAACGCTACCGACTTTCTGTGACTATAATTTTAATTTTTTTACATCATTCTCTCTTATTATATGACTTAGCAAAATATATAGCTACCTGTTTGCTACAAAATTAATTTTTATTTAGCTCTACAAGTCTACTAATATTTTTCGCAAATGTTTTTAAATATTTTACTCTCATGATTAAATTTTATTCTACACTGGTGGGTTTTGGACTTAGCTGCAAAACTGAACCATGACCATCTTGCACAAAATTATTTTTTCTTTTTAGATATACCTCTTTATTAGTCTTACAATAAATATTTCTTGGACTTAATTTTTGTACAATTCACGCTATTATTTTTCTACACAGTACTTGTTAATACTTAGGCAGTTCGCAGCAAACTGTTTCTAGACATGGCAACACCAGACCACGTTACCACCACCACTACAGCCCTGTTCCCCCACTACTTCCAGCTTAGGTGCAACAATTCACTGAGTTTTTCAGTATTATACTAACCTTACTGTGAGACGCAGCGATGGCTGAAACTTTGCGAGAAAAATTATTAAGGATTAAATTTTTGCTGGCCAAGCAAAATAATTCTGTTAGGGTGTCCAAGACTTCCACTTTAACAAAAATGAAACGGTGCTTTAGGAATAATCCAAAATTTTACTCAAGGGACACTAACATCACTATGGATGATAAAATGTTTCAAAAACTTTTAGACGAGCTAACTTTTGCCAGTAAAATAACGCTGGTGACTCCAATTCCAGACTAAGTGTCAAGGTCACTTAAGAATTAATAAAAAAATAATTTTTTTGACAAATATTTCCACTCCGAGTTACGGAGGTCCAGCAAAAGGACAAACTCGAATGAGTTGTTGGAAAAATAATATTTTTTTTATTTTTTTGCATCTGACCACTTTACCCCCACCACGCGGTCTAGTACCCGGACGGCACGGTGCTGTCCGGTCAGTCGGCGTCCGGCTCCCGCGCGGTGATGACACCACGGCTCCCGCGCAGTGATGACACCACCACCACCATCGGCTGTTCGCAATTTTGTTTCCAGTTGGGCTTCGGGTTTCTCCAGTGGGTAAGTGAAAATAAAAATTATTTGTTTTTTTTAGTTTTAAGAGTAGGGTTGCTGGGGTTCTGGTCAATGGCCTCTGAGGAATGCCGTACGTCGCTTTTGTTCGGATCGCGTGTCCTTTGTCGCACTGTCGGGTGTTTGAAGAAATTATTCTTCGGTTCTCAGTCTCGGTGGGTAAGTAAAATATAAAAATTATTTTTTTTTTAAAGTGGGGCTCTGGGACGGGTCAATGACCCCTGACGGATATATTAGGTCAAGAGTCTGATCGCTAGGAAATAAAAAAATATTTTTTTTGCACTTTTGTGATTCCTCAAGAAATTTCAATTTCTCACCGTATTTTGAGGAATCGCAAAAGTGCAAAAAAATTTTTTTTGTATTCTTGCGTGACCTTGACCTAATTAACGTCAGTGACGTCATCATGATGACGTCAGCGGTAATGACGTCACCATGACGTCATAGGTGTGACGTCATTCGTGACGTCATTGATGACGTCATCACTGCTGACGTCATCGTGATGACGTCATGGCCCAGCAGCCCCACCTTTGCACTACTTAGGTACGCATAATATTGTTATGATGACGTTGTTATAAAATAAATTTTATATTGATTCAAGTAAATATATTACACGCTACATGTAAGTAGTTAAGTAAGTAAGTAAGTAGTAAGTGTAAGTGGTGAACAACCCAAGTTCCCAAATTTATTCAGAGGCTGATTTGTCTAATATACAATTTAGAATCAAATTTGCCATAGCATTCTAATTTTCTATTATAAATATATGTTTATATTTTTAATTGAAATTTAATTTGTCAACTCTGACAAATTTACAAGGTCCCCAGAATTTTCTAGGGGAGAAGTTTTAAAAATATACACACTTTTACACTCAATAATTGTTAGTTTGTTAATAATAGTATGAGTAGTAAAAAACTATCTTGTTAAATTTATCTCCACAAACAGTCCAATCGTAACCTGTTTGTGTGATCACTAATAAAAAGTACAAATTCTGGTTCTTTTTCTCTTTAAAGGCGAGAGAACCAAGACATTGTTCTGCACTAGTTTGAAAGTTCTAACTCAAATTTTCTCTCTGAGTTTGACTACCTACTTCTAGTTTTTGGCCTGGAGGATTTTTATTTAGTTTACGGACTGTAAACAAAAGTAATTGTGAATGTTTCCAAACATAAATGAGTGGTTGCATTGTGTTATGACCACAGTAATAAATTCCTGTAGTAGCTTACACTTACAAAGATTTAAAAAATTACTTACCCAAATTTAGTTTATTCCAAAATGAAACACCAACCTGAAACAAGGAGTGTATAAATTTTAATTAGGTAAAAAATATGCTATTAAATATTATAGTTACAATGAGTTATGTTTACATTTACACCATTTGGATGAAATATTTTTAACAGAAAATACTAACTGTAATATACAGTAACTCTACACTTCTATTGTTATTTCAGCAGCCTCGTGAGATGTGTGTTACAACTTTATATTCAGAACAACAACGATTGCAATAGACTGCCCAAAATTAATAGTCACAAGTTCCATCGATGTTGGATGTAAAACAAATAAAAAATAGAATACTGAAGTTTTAGTTTAATAATATTCTACTTTCCCACCGTAATTACCATTAGAATTAACTTTTTGTTCATAAGCTTAATGCAAAACATTGTAAATTTGTATTTGTGCAATTTTAACACATAGCGATAAAATTTCAGAAAAAATATATATTTATTTAATTTATTTTTTCCCTATTTTAGTTTTTTTTAGTTACTACTTAGAACCATAAGAATAACAATTAAAAGAAAATCCATGTTAATATAGAATTTTTTAATTAGTTTTGCAATTAGTTGTTATAAAAAGAATGAATACTATTTATTCAAATCCCAAACATTTTATAATTTCTATGTGTATGGAGTACACAAAGAGTAGTATCTTTGATTTCGAAAACGACATGTGCCCGTAATTTACTGTACTCGTTAGGTGAGACAGGCAGATTATTTACTTGCGTCAAACAAGTTGTATTAAAACTTGGGTCAAAAACACAACTCCGCGTCGTAGTCGACATCTTCATCCCGGCAATGTCGTTTGTGTTTACGTTTACGTCCAACGACGACAATGTTGGCGATGATGTATTCGAAAAGTAAAGGAGCTGTGGAGTGCCGCCATGTTGGATTTATTTCTCATAAGGACAATGCTAAATTTTTCCCCGTCATTTGTCATTACATCTTTAGATATTGTCCTATTGGTTGAAAAAGGTTTTGCTTAAATCTCAATGAATTTACAATTTTAGCTAAATACCTGTATATAGATTATTTTTAACGTTTGAAGAAAGTATGTGACCACTATTTTTAAGGAGTGAAAATGTGATAAATTCTTTCCATTTTGAGAAATAATTGTTATAATAATACATATTGCAAATCATATATGTTTGATGACACTTTTATTTAGAATAAACGACAATTTTCTGATTCCAAACTAAGGAGTTATCGTGTTCCCCGTTCAACATTACTTTTAAAGGGAAAGACCGAACCCTAATTATCTCCAACGCCGCCTTAAAGGTTATGAATTTCACAATAAAAAAATAACATTATTCAAATTCACGTGCCAGGGTTTATTAACTTTTTAAAGTGTATATACATGTTAAATTATGAAACACATGTACATTTTAAGTATATAAATAGTGAGTGACAACTCCATTTCGTTAACGGCACCTATCGCATGTGTATTAAACGTGATTAAACGTATCACAAGTGTACAAAATTTGACGGCGGTAGTTTCTGAGGTGGGCAGAACATTTTCCTCTTGTCACTGATAAAGACACAACACTATGCATGCGCCCTTGGTAGCGGATGTTGGTCAGATGACAGTGCCTGACAATGGCGGGGGGGGGGGGGGGGGAGTGGAACTTTGTCCTAATTAACGGCGTCTGGCCACTTCAGCTAAAGATATATTTCGTGATTTGCTAAATTGTACTGTATTTAGTTAATTCTCCTTAAAAGCTGATAAGATTTGCATAGATAAATTCGAACTTTCATACGATTAACCTTAAGAAAACTTTGAAAGAAATTTTCTTTTACAAAGGTAATTTTCTTCCATAGTTTTATATTATATAAGATCAAAAACTTTGAATTTATAGCATGCCTGAATACGGTCATGAGTATAATAGCAGAGAACTTCTTGACATTCTGCAAACTTTGAAGAAAGTTCAACCATTGTGGATTTCCATTGAAATATGAGAGATTTATCAATTTCATCAAGATTGGCAAAGAAGAATGTTATAAAACTATAGTAAATGTGATTAAACAATTTTTATAATAATTATGCATAGCTTATGTGGATTTATAACAATATAAAAAAGTATTAGATTTTTTTATTTATTTATTTATGGTGTACATTTTAATACACATACAAGGTGACAAGAATTTTTGATAATATTGGCAAATTTCAAACATGCCATATTCACAGATGGCAAATTATAGAAGAAATTGCTAGCCAATTACAATTATTTTAAACTGCTATTTATGTATGGAAAACTCCAAAATTTTAGATAACTTCTTGAACTGGTGTACCATAAAATTGATTTCTTTATAAGATAATATTACTTTATTACACCTTGCAAAATTTTGTTAATAGACTAGTCCAATACAATTTTTCAATTTATTGTTTCTTTCTCTTTTTTTGTTGTATAAAAGTTGTTGTATAAAATTTAGTCCGAATGGAGTTTTTATCTTAGAATAAGTTGATGGTCCTGTTCAAGTTCTCTATCATTCAACTTTTATTCAGTTTTGTTTTTAGTGGGTCTTTGTGCTTCATTAGTTTAACTCATAAACATTCACAATTAGCTTCATGGGGTGTATTAAAAATTAAGTATGCAAGAATATAATATGAAGAGTGGTAATAGAAACACTCTCTTTCTGGAAAGTGGAATATTGGACGTGTCAGACACGGGGTAGGGAAGGGTGTATTGTTCCCCAGCGGGCAATACTTACACTAGCTTTATACACATTCGAGTGCTACTAAGACGAACACGACGGTGTAGGTCTGACAACCTTTCTGACAGGAAAAATAAAAAAATTGTATCATTTGATACAAAAACGTAGAATCGTTCCTATGAACGAAATGTATCAATCGTTCATAGTTCTTAACATAGAAACTATTCCATATTATTTGTGTGCAAAAGTAAATATTTCAAAACATGTTGTACACTTGTGCAAGATGTAATTGAATATATATAGTTGATTTGGTAGTATTACAACGATGGAAGAAACTCAGGTAGATTTACAATAGGCTATATAGTTATAACATTAGTTAGCAGTTAGTAAATGTGTGTAGTTACAACTAGGAATTACCGTTGATATAAGTTAATGTTACTGCAGTGAATCTTAGTTGCAGAATTAGGTCCATTTGTCAGTCGACCACGAGTGCGTATATTCGTGGCTGGCCATCGCTCTAAAGTTAGCTTACTTGAACAGCCAGGAAATACGTATATATAACTCTTAGTTCGAAACAATTTAACAATACATACGGTATTGTATTTTTTTCTGAGTGGTTAAAAATTTTAATGCTTAAATTAGCAATGAGTTGATTTATCCAACTTAAGTTTATAAGTTCAACTTATCCGACATAAGTTTATTTATTCTTTATTTTTATCCAGCTTCGAGATAGTAATCTTGATTTCTAAACGTAGTCTTTGATTTGGGAGTTTTATTTTTAATATTTAAAACGTTACAAAAGCTATTGTTTGTTAAAATATAGCAATTGTAAATTATTTCTGTTATTTTTATCAACCCTCGTCCTAGATGAATTATGCTCATTTAACAATATTCTTTACCTAAAAATGTGTTGTGTGCAATTACAGGAGAATAGGAAGCTAAGATTTAATGCAGAAAAACAATTTGCTCTGTAGAACCAGGACCGGCAAGACCCATTTGATAAGTAATGCAAGAAGCAATACATAGAGAAGTGAGCGAAGAGTGCAATTAGCCAAGTGCGCGGGTCGGGTTTATAGCGAGTGTAAATCTTACGTCACGGTGCCGCTGTATCAAGCCTCGGCACTGGAGCAACATTTGAGTAACGTTGGAGTTACCTTGTAGTAACGTAAGAGTAACAATGAGGTTTCACTAGTAAAAGTAAAGTTTAAGTGAAATTAGAGTATCATTGAAGTAACATTCAAGCAACACTGGAGTAACATTGGAAAAACACTGAAGTAACACTTAGAGTAGTTTGGTGAAGTAGCCCAACATTTGAGTAACGTTGGACTAACTGTTCTGATGTCCAGTATATACAATGATAACAGTTTTAAAACGTATTGATGTGTAGTAATTTGATACAGTTTGTGTCAACTGCAATAAAAAAAGGTAATTTGAAAAAATCAAACTGAAAGAGGTGGGTAATATTTTATTAATAACCGTGCCACGATATATTTTTCGTTTATAGTATTATTGTATACGATATTAAACAAAGACATTAAAAAATTGTATTGTTTCTAAAAATCAACTTTATATAAGCCAGTCACATAATGTAGTATTGGCAATTTACAGTACACATGAACATCAACATGAATAAATGAAAGGTAGACATATATTTATATAATTATTACATTTGGTTTTTTAGAGTGTAACTTTTATTTAAATGTTACTTATTTGGTATCATATGCATCGTGTTCTTCTATAATTTCAACACATCAATTTCAATTTCCATAGCTGCAAAAATACTTAGAATATCGAACTGTACAACGGTGTGTATATATCAATAAATAATGTTCATAAAATCCATTTCTGATTGAAACATCGACATAGAGATCACCGATCAAAGAGTTCTACTAACTTACGGATATTACTTCATGAGGACCAAACAATAGCAATTATTTAGATCCTTTTGTACGATCACAAATCAAAAGCACAAAGGATGCCCGCCGTTATCCACTAGAGAGCGCGATAGAGCCAAGATATTGTTCGCCGCCTGTTTGATAGTTCCAACTCAACTTTTCTCTTTGAGTTCGAAAACCGGCTGCATTCTTTCCCTCTGTTTTAAAGAGGTTTTAGTATTTTATTTACCACTTGATCGAAATTAAAAGGGGGTACCATTCAGAAAATGTGTTTGTTCTGATAGCTTAGTCAAATATATTTACCTAATTGTTGAGCTTATATGCGATTAACTTTACTAAGAATATAAAAACTTTGAAATAAAATTTAATTACTACGAGGAGTGCTTGGGAAATTACCATTGTAGTAGTGTCTTTTGGCCACTCCTGGCTCAGGTCAAGGTCAGCGGTTGGAAGTGGCAGGTGTGGGGTTGGAAGTGTGGGGTGGGGGTGACAGTGATGGATGGGTTTGGGAAGTGGGTCAAGGTCATCCGGAGGGGGTTTTAAAAAAGTGGGAGCCGCAGGGGCTCGGTGGGGTTTTGGGAGGGGCGGCGCCGGGCCGCGGGAGGTTATCGTTTATTTTTAAAATTAAATTAAAATAATAGTTGCATGATAGGAGAGCTCCTAGGTGTTTACAGTGGGAGTCGATACAGTAGAATGAGACATGTGTCCAAGGAAGAACGATCATATAAACCCGGTAATATAGTGAATAAGAATAATTGGATAGCGTCGTCAATAGGTGTAACAAGATTGAAATGTTGATACTGCAGCATGTCAGTTAAGACAGCGTGCAAAACAGTATCAGTACAGTATGCAGTGTTGCACAGGCTAGGTTTTGCAAAGTACAACGGGTGAAAACTGTAGTATTTCTTAAGCTTAGCCAATGTAGTACGCGGTTTAGAAACTGTGGAGTTAGATTGTTTCTGTAAAATATGTTTTGTGCGTAAAAGCTTTAGTTGTAAAGAGTGCGAAGCCATGATAATACACGAAGGGGAGATGTGTACTCTCCGACAATCGGCGAGTATATGACCGGCGCCCGCGAGTGTGTCTGAATATATAGAGACTAATTAGCATAATAAGTGCAAACATATGTTAGAGTAAAAAAGTGTAAGTAAAAAAGTGTTAGACTAGGTGTTAGAGACTTGCGGATAGTTGTTTACTGTTGCCCTATCGCCACTATAATGACGCGCGCGCGGTACCGATGCCCGTTATATGGGGGTTGTGCGGCCCCCCCCCCAACCCCTCCCCTGAGAGGATGACATAAAAGAACAGAACTTCGGAGAGCTCAGTTATTTGTCGGGCGGCGCGGCGCCGCGAAAGGTTGTAGCAGGGGAAACATATAGGCGAAAAAAAGTATTGGTAGCCGCAGAAGTTAATTAATTATTCAGGTGCAGGATTGCAAGTAATGTTCCGTGCATGAATAAGTAGGAATACTTGTACTGTAGCAATAACTATAATATTAGACGGTTGTAAAGTGTATGATCTGCTGGTGTGCAAGAAATATCCTGTGCACAACTAAGTGGGATTACAATTGCCAATTGGACAGGTAAATCTTGTATTGTAGCAACAAGTATAATAGTAGACCGTTGTAAGGTGTATCACCTGCAGGTGTGCAGGAAATGCCCTGTGCACAAATATAAAGACTAATTAGCATATTAAGTGCAAACACATTTTAGAGTAACAAGCGTTAGTTATAAAAGCGCAAGAGACTAACGGATAGTACCTCACCCGACCGATTCCGCCACCGAAATGGCGCGCGCGCGGCAGCAACACCCCTTTTTATGCGATCGATGAGTCACGTGCGACGCCCCTCCAACCCCCTCCCTGAGAAAACCGCATAAAAGAGCGAGGTTCGGGAGAGCTCGGTTATTTGTCAGTTGGCTGCGGCTATGGTCACAAGAGTCAGAGGAAGAGACGGATAGTTTAAAAAAGTACTGGTGATCGCGGAAGTTAATTAATTATTCAGTTGTAGGATTGCAAGTATTGCTCTGTGGATAATCAAGTGGGGGGGGGGACCACAACTGTGATTGAACAGGTAACCATTGTAGTATAGCAATAATTTTAATATTAAACGGTTGTAAAGTGTATAAGCTGCAGGTGTGCAAGAAATGTCTCTTGTACTGTAGCAATAATTATAATAGTAGACGGTCAGCAAGTGTATTACCTGCAGGTGTGCAAGAAATGTCTTGTGTAATGTAGCAATAAGTATATGATTGTAAGGTGTATTACCTGCAGACGTGCAGGAAACATAGCGTGCACTATTGCACAGGTAAATCCCGTAGTGTAGCATTAATTATATTAATATGACCGAGAAGTAGCGGTTAGAGTTTAAGTGTTGTTAAAGTAAGAGAGTAATTTGCATATTAAGGAGGAAACAGGTGTGTAAGAATGGAACCTGCAATTAATCAGTGTCAGTTTCCTGCACACGATGTTAATTAGCATATTTTAGTTAAAAAAAATGGAAACTCGACACGAAAATAAAATTAAGATATATAAAATAACTGATGTAGTGTTAAGAAATAGTGTAAAAATAATAAAAATGTTAAAATAAATAGTGTGTTAAAGTACTATGTGGTATGAACTCACGGATTGGTTGTTTACCGTTGGGGTGTCAGCTCCCTATATGGGATGCGCGCGAGCTTCCCGTCGTTTATATACATGCGGATGGTTACTCATGCATGACCCCCCCCCCCCCCGACCGGACCGGAAACCGGAAGCCCCCCCCCGCCCCCGCCCCCGCCCCCGCCCCCGCCCCCGCCCCCTCCCACAGGCTGCGTGTACCGGCGATTAATTTCCGTTGGAAGTATAATTAAGCGGTGGAAGAGGGCAGATAACAAACTGCGATAGTTATGCTGTCACGCACGCGACGGGGAAAGCTGCGCATGTAGCTGTCAGCGGATGTACTTGTCAGCGGATGTAATTAGATGTTATCTAATGCTAATTAAGAGGCACAAGGCTCCACCTGCGTTAGGGGCGACCCACATGTAACAAAGCACATCCGTTGGGGATTTTCCACTGACCTTACTGGAAAGTTCCGCGCCCCTCAAACCCCTCCAGGCCCCCCACCACTTTGTGAGCCGAGAACCTCTTTGGCGACTATTGCTGAGTTAGTTCGGAACAATTCGTCGGACGCGATGGTTGTTCCGAACTCAGAGGGCAACTCAAATGTATAAGCGGCCGATATATATTTGAGTTACTCTTGTTGTTAGGCTATTATTATTTAATATTAGTTGTGTGTGTGTGTGTGTGTGTGTGTGTGTGTGTGTGTGTGTGTGTGTCTATGGTTTTATGTAAAGTTTTATTTGGTTTTAGTCTTAAGATGTGTTAGTTTTAAGGTTTAACTTGCGCATTGCGATGTTAGCATTAAGGTGTGTTATGGTATTATTTATGTTTAAAAAATGTGTTTTTAATTTTAAGTATTGGTTTATGGTGTGTGTGTGTGTGTGTGTGTGTGTGTGTGTGTGTGTGTGTGTGTGTGTGTGTGTGTGTGTGTGTGTGTGTGTGTGTGTGTGTGTATCTATGTCTGTGTTTGTTTATCTGTGTACTAATAATTTTTTACATTTCACAGCTAGCTGTTAGGATGGGTAGATTAAATTTAAATTTAAATGTAACTTTAAGAAGTTGGATTGAACTTCATTAAATATGGGTGGGACATGCGCGTTGTGCCGTAGGTAGCGCATATTTTTATTGTTTTTAATTTTGGTCAGGCAAAAATATGTTTGGGCGGGTTTAGATTAAGGGTGGGAGGTTAGAGTTGCGTCTTGCACTAGCTGTTCCAGTGTCCCTAACTACCACATGGTCAAGCCCAGTGCCAAATGGCCCGAGACTGGCCGCCCGTACCACAGCTCACCAAACTGGATCGCCAAAGTGCGTGCGGGCAAAAAAATTGGGATCCCTCGCAAGACGTAACTTTTTTGGGTTGGGATTGGGAGTGTTTGAGGAACACAGGGTGGTGGAGACGGTTATTGCCGCCTCCATCACCTTGGATCATTATTATTTTTTGGTGACCTTGACCTCAATCCATTCATGCATAGCCCCCCCCCGCCCCCGCCCCCGCCCCCGCCCCCGCCCCCCGCCCCCCCCCGCCCCCGCCCCCGCCCCCGCCGCCCCAACCCCCGCCCCCGCCCCCGCCCCCGCCGCCCCCCCCCCGCCAGCCAAGTGCTAACAAATTTTCTTATAACTTGAGAACGGTTTGCCGGAATAGGGCAAGCGATACATCATTGGAAAGCTCTAGTTAAGAGTAATATTGTGATAAAGACAGAATTAAATTATTTTGTTTTAATAAAAATTTATAGGAAGGTTTGTAATTGAAGTTATGGCATGGATAGAAATTGAAAGATTAGTAAACATAGCATCTCCAATTTTAGTTGATGATAGACCCACCTTTGGTGTATATTGGTGTAACAGTGATCTGTTATGGCTATGGGCGGAGGTATATGTGGAGTATTTGCAATTGGAAGAAAAAATATAGGCTTTAATCATTACTTTTCAGCTTTAGTCTTAACCTACTATTTTTAACATCTCACTAAAAATCTTACCGTCCCCCCTCCCCACTACAACTGGGAGGTTATAAAAAGGGAGCAGTAGAGAATCATTTCATTTCGCTGCTAAATTTCAAAGAGTAAACATCAACAAGATGCATCAATGTGAAATTTGCTTAGAAATCTTTCATGATAATATTCTACTAGAAATACACAAAGAGTTATTCCATAATAATAATGAAGATGTAACAGAAACCGAATATGAAGATTTAAAACTATATGGAGAAGAACAACAAGAAGAACAACAAGAAGAATCATTAGCAGGACCCTCGAATGCTATACCAAGTTTAAAAGTATATGCTTTAGAAGGTAAAGTAGTAATGCACCACAAAATTCAAAATGAAAAATTGAAATTGGAGCAGTTTTTTAAGGAAGTGCGTACAATTGCAAGGAGAACACTCACAGAAGAATTAAGAAGACTAAACTTCATTAAATTTAGCATATTACTACATGCTATGTTTATTAATGTAGAAGGAGAAATGTCACCAAGAGGATTCATAACAAAAAACCAGACCATCATGGCAAGTTCAGATATTAATTCAATAGTTGAAGATTGTTTAGAAGAGATATTAACAAAAATTCAAGAACATGAAGGCAGAGGATCTGGTTGGAGTTTGGTTAGTATTGAGGGTATGGATATTAGAACTCATAAACACGGCTACGGATTAAGGGGTAGCAGTTATATTCCGCTCCCAAAGAAAATTTCGGACACTAAATCGTGTATAAATGTTAAGAACCAAGATATGGAATGTTTTAGATATGCAATGACGACAAAATTTGTACCTCCTCAAAATTCGGAAAGACCCAGTGAAGAATATGAAACTTACAGATATAGATATAATTTCCAAGGATTGACTTACCCAGTGACTTTAAAGGACATCCCAAAGTTCGAAAAACAAAACCCTGGAACATCTGTTAATGTTTTCGGTTTGGACAGTTCGAATAAAGTGTACCCATTGCGTGTGGTAAAGAATGAACTACCGGATCATAGGGACTTGCTATTACTTACAAGAGGTGATGTTTCACACTATGTATGGATCAAAAAGTTTGAAACTCTTGTTAATAACCAACTGTGTAAAACTAGACATAAGAAGATAATTTGCAAACGATGTTTCAATTTTCAACAAGAAAGAAGAAATGGAAAAGAATGGTTACAAGAGCATAAAAAACTATGTAACAACAACTATGAAGCAAAAATAATGTTACCATCACCAGATAAGGCCGAGCTAAAATTTGAGAAGATATCTCATCAGTACCGTATTCCCATTGTTGTTTATGCGGATTTTGAATCTACACTTGTTCCTATTGAAAATAATGATGATGAAGCCAAGAAAAGTGTTAAGTACCAAATGCATGATCCAAACCGTTTTTGTTTATTAATTAAATCTACACTGTCAGAAGATCATTTAAATAAATATGATCTAACTTCAAAACCTGTCATATATCGCGGTGAAAATGCTTCTAAAATTTTCCTTGACCACTTATATTCGATAGCAGAAAATGTACAAAAATTGTATAGTGATATTGTACCAATGATACCGATGGATGAAGAAGAAGAGATTCAGTATGAAAATTCGTCCATTGTTATTTATGTAAAAATGAATATACTTTGGAAAATCACAAGGTACGTGATCATGACCATCTAACAGGTTATTATAGAGGTGCCGCATGTAACAGATGTAATATTAACTATCAAATTCGCAACTTTATACCTGTAATTTTGCATAACCTTAGTGGTTATGATGCACATTTTATCATACCGGAATTGGGACGAGATGATGGAAAAATCGATGTGATAGCGGAAACTACTGAAAAGTTTATTAGTTTTAGTAAAACAATTGGAAATATGAAGTTACGTTTTCTAGACTCTTACCGTTTTATGCCATCTAGCTTGAGTAAACTTACTGAAAACTTAAAGAAAGAAAATTTAATAGAAACAATGAAGATTGTAAGTAAAGATAAATTGGATTTGGTTCTCCGCAAAGGTGTTTTCCCCTATGATTACATCAATTGTTTGGAAAAATTTGAAGAAACATCACTTCCGCCAAGAGAAGCCTTCAAGAGTAAGTTGTATGAAGAGGACATCAGTGAAGAGGACTATCAACACGCTTGTAAAGTATGGAATGAACTAGGAATGACAACATTGGGAGAATATTCCGACTTTTATGTTAAATTAGATGTGACTTTACTTTGTGATATAATGGAAGAATTTAGAGATACCTGTTTTGAAGCATATGGATTGGACCCACTTCATTCTTATACATCACCTGGACTAGCATGGCAAGCTATGCTGAAAGAAACAAAGTGTAGGCTTGAACTTATTACAGATATTGATATGGTTTTGATGATAGAGTCAGGTGTTCGTGGAGGATTGACACAAAGTGTAACTAGACATGTAAAAGCCAACAACAAATATCTCCCAAACTTCGATGCGTCACAACCAACAACATTCTTAGGTTATTTTGACGCAAATAACCTATATGGATGGGCTATGTCAAATCCTCTTCCATATGGTAATTTTAAGTGGGCGAACCCAGATTCGATAGGCAATATAATGGACATACCCAAAGATGGAGACATTGGTTACATTTTGGATGTGGACTTTGAATATCCTGAACAACTGCATGACCACCACTACGATTTACCACTATTGCCAAAGACGGAAATATCACCAACTGGTAGATGGCCCAAATTAATGATGACGTTAACCAACAAGTCAAGATATGTAGCTCATTATTGGACAATACAGCAAGCAATAGAACTGGGATTGAAAATAACAAGAATCAATAGAGCAATACAATTTAATCAATCTTGTTGGTTAAAACCATACATCGACAACAACACAAGAAGAAGGACTGCAGCAACATCCGCTTTTCAAAAGGACTTTTTCAAATTAATGAATAATTCAATATTTGGCAAAACGTTGGAAAACAAAAGAAAACATAAAGATGTAAAATTAGTAAGCGATCCGGAGAAGTTGCAAAAGTTAGTACAAAAACCAAACTTTGGAACAAGTGTAATTATTAACGAGAATCTTGTAGCTGTTACCATGAACAAAATCTCAATAACAATGGATCGTCCTCTATATGTGGGAATGTCTATTTTGGATATTTCTAAAACCCACATGTATGACTTTCACTACAACAAGATGGTGAAGTTTTATGGAAGAGAAAACATCGGGATAGCATATATGGATACAGATGCTTTCATTTATTGGATAAGAACAGAAGACATGTATGAAGATCTACGTACTTTTGTATATACTACTGACTTTGACTTTTCAGATTATCCTAAAGATCATCCCAACTATGACTACAATAGAAATAAAAAGGTGTTGGGCAAGTTTAAAGACGAAACAAATGGTGTACCAATGGAAGAAGTTGTCGCTTTAATGTCCAAACTGTACTCATTCCAACTGTACATCAGTGAAAAGGATGAACATCAAGTGGTGAAGAAAGCCAAAGGCATCAAGACTTCATATCTAAAGAAGAAAGTACAGTTTGACCATTATAAGAGATGTTTATTTGAAAATGTGGAAACAACCGCAACATTCAACACCATCAGAAGCTACAACCATATACTGTATAGTGTAAAACAAACAAAGTGGGCATTAAGTTATAAGGATGATAAACGCCACATTCTTGAAAATAACATCAACACATTGCCATTCGGCCACTATTCCCTAATCCCTATTGATCAGTAAACCTTTTCTTCGTCCTTTACCTTCTTCCTTTTTCCTTTCGTAAAGAAGAGGGGACATGACAAGCCCAATGTCATGTTCCCTCTTTTTTACACCAACGTAAAATGGCCTTGACCTATATCCTAACCGTATAAAAAAGAGGATAAACCATTCTAGAGATCAGTATCTTTACAAGCGATGTAGAAGACACAACTGAAGATGGAAGACTTAAAAAATAAAATTGTAAATGAACTTCATAAGCCAGCAAGAAGAAAATTCCCTAGAAGAAGTACAGTTATAAAAGGAATGAATGATCTTTTCCAAGCCGATCTCATTGAAATGATACCACATAGTAAGTTGAATAAAGGATTCAAATACATTTTAGCGATTATAGACTGTTTTACTAAAGTGGCTGATGCCTTACCGCTAAAGGACAAGACTGGTAAAAGTGTTACAAAAGCTATGGAAACGGCTATACAAAGAAATAAATTCAACATCAAACATCTACAAACTGATGATGGGAAAGAGTATTTTAACAAAGAATTTGCAGCTTTAATGAAGAAGTATAAAATAAATCATTATTCTACAAATTCTGAAGTTAAAGCTTCAATAAT
Source organism: Neoaliturus tenellus (assembly GCA_030545055.2). Lineage (NCBI taxonomy): Eukaryota > Metazoa > Arthropoda > Insecta > Hemiptera > Cicadellidae > Neoaliturus > Neoaliturus tenellus. The sequence continues at coordinate 60,160,151 of CM061536.1, read as the reverse complement.
AGAAAGATTCAATAGAACATTAAAAGGAGCAATGTATAAAACATTTTCCAAACGAGGATCATATGTTTGGTATGATATCTTACCGCAACTTATAAAAGAATATAACAACAAGTATCATCGAACCATTGGTATGAAGCCTAATCAAGTAAATAGCAGTAATGCTAAGGTGGTATTAAAACGTATTAGGAATAATACAGCTCCTAAACGTGAAAAAATGCAGCCTAAAACATTTAAAGTTGATGATAAAGTTCGTATAAGTAAGTACAAAGGAGTATTTAGTAAAAGATATCTGCCAAACTGGACTAATGAAGTGTTTACAATCTATAAAGTGCAACCAACAATACCTGAAACTTACATCTTAAAGGACAACAAGGGTGAATTACTCGAAGGTGGATTCTACGGACATGAGTTGTTAAAATCATCAGTCGGCGATGTATATCTTGTTGAAAAAATTTTACAAAGAAAAAAGGATAAGGTTAAAGTACGTTGGTTGGGATTTGATAAAAGTGAAGACTCTTGGATCCCTACAAAAGACTTGGTGTAGCAATTTTTCAACTCATAACGTGTTTAACCTTTAGACAAGATGGAGATTGTGCAACAAAAGGATCGATTTTTTATTAATAATATTGATGAATTAACAGTTGACAACGACAAGTTAAATCATGGAAAACATGGTGAACTACTGCCAAACACAATAAGATGTTTAATAACTGGACCGTCAAATTGTGGAAAGACGAATGTGGTTTTTAACTTAATAACAAATCCTAAAGGATTACGTTTCAACAACATTTATATCTTTTCCAAATCTTTGCAACAACCCAAATACCAATTATTGGATAAGGTACTCGCAAGTGTGCCTGAAGTTAATTTCTACAAGTTTAATGCTAGTGAAACTATAATGGAGCCAAACGAGGCTAAACCATTTTCTATATTTATATTCGATGATGTATCTTGTGAAAATCATGACACAATTAGAAGTTATTTTGCCATGGGGAGACATTATAATATTGATAGCATTTATATTGGCCAAACTTACAGCAAAATTCCAAAACAACTAATAAGAGATAATGCAAATCTACTTATTATCTTCAAGCAGGATGAAACAAATTTAAAGCACATATATAATGATCATGTAAATGCAGACATGTCATTTGATAAATTTAAAGAAATGTGTGGCAAAACATGGGCTGAAAAATATGGATTTCTTGTTATTATGAAAGAAGAAGCTATAAAAAATGGAAGATATCGTATAGGATTGGATAAATTTGTATTAATCCATTGAACGATTAATGATACGTTTAGTAATAGATTGGACCTCGCAGCGTAAACATGGTGAACCAAGAAAAACTATTAAAAGAAATAAAATCACTGAGTGACTCGATTAGACTTAAAAATCGAGCATTAAGAATGGGTTTGAATGAAAGAGAAGAATTCCTGGAGACTACATTTAAGCCTATTACAGAACCTTTAAAACAGATAACAGAAACTATTGGTAAACCTCATTATGAAGGAGATGTTTTGCTACCTGTTTCCAAATTTGAAGTAAAGAGTTTAAAAAAGGAAGAAGATGATGATTCTTACACAAGTGATAGTGAAGTTTCTCAAAAAGAAGAAGAAGAAACAAGAGAAGAAGAACCAGAAATAAATGTTCAAAAAGAAGAAGAACAAGAACAACATATACCTGAAGCAGAACAATCAATTCCAAATCTAACAAAATTAAGTAGTGATATATTGCAACAAGGACCTCTTGGAAGAAAGTATATCATGAAGATGTTACATGAAATGAAAGCAAACCCAAAACTACACAAGTCACATGTATATGGAGCGAGAATTGATGGAAATGAATTAAAAATAGGAGATTCAAAAGTAAATTTGACTGAAGATGATGACATTGTTATTGGTGAGCATAAATATAAAGGAACAAAAGGATTATTTGAACTGATTTTTAAAAATATACCTATAAAATATACGGTACAAGATTTAAATACTTTTAAAGAAATTTTGCAAAATACTAATGCTCATAAGAAGAATTACTCCAAAGATTCAATGATAAATAGAACACGCGCAACTAAATATACAGTTGTAATAAAAAGATTGTTTCCGCTGAGAAAACTACCAACATTACGAACTGCGCCCGCTTTGAAGAAACCGCTAAAGAGGAAGTCTTTATCACTTATGGACTTATCACTTATGGATGAATATGGTAAAAAGAAAAAAGGAGAAACTTCGACGTCTGGTAAAGGTTTAATGAAAAACCTATATAATACAAATGTGATTTACTATAATGATATAAATAAATTGGTTGATAGAATGAGACTATTACATGAAGCCATGGAAGCTGGTCATACAGGCTTAAATAATGAATGGGTGGCTTTAGTTGACGAACTTCGAAATCGTGGAATAGTTGTATAAATCATCACGGATATATAAGAGAGCTGTGAGCATACAGTGGATCAGTTCAATCATGAGCGTCGACAAGTTTGGACGGTACTCCGGGCTAGGAGTACAAGGAGGAGAAAACAGAAAAAGAAGTGGATTGCCGCAAACACCTGAAGGTGACTATGATATGAGTAACAAACGTTTAAAATTTGTTAAAGACCCAGAAGAAGATACTGATGGAGCAAATTTAAAAACAGTAAAAGAAGCAACTTCAACATCATTGAAATTAAACAAGAATACTTACGATGTTAAATCACATAGAATAATTCATGTTGGTAAACCAACTGACAGTTCTGATGCAATTAATAAAGAGTATTTATCATCTGAACTTTCAAATACTTTAAAATTACAATGGGGTAATAATTTAAAAGATGGACAGACATATGATGCTGGAAATCATAGAATAACCAACGTGGCAAATCCAAAAAATGATAAAGATTCAGTTAATAAAGAATATTTACATTCTATAATACCGGAAAAGACTCAACGCGGATTTTCTTTTCATAAATTTATAATAAATGACATTGGATACCCAAAGGAAGATGGGGATGCTGTAAACCTGAAATACATCAAGGACAACTGTATTTTACAAGATGGTGATGAAATCGATTGTCATGGGAAAGTGTTGTCAAATGTAAAGTTCGCTTCTCAACCAAAAGACGCTGTTACTATGGAACAGTTATCTAAAGAATTAAAAAGGGGAACATCGAATTTTGTAAAACATGAAGATGCCGTGCTAAAGCGAGGAGATACATTTATACATGGAAATGAAAAGTTTGATTTAATGCAAGGAAATAATGATGAATGGGATGCAGGACATAAAACAATAACAAATGGAAGATTTGGTATAAAAGATACAGATGTACCTCTAATGGTGCAAACATTAATTGCGAGTGGTGGTACATTAGGTACATACAATGGTCGTAATAGAAGAATAAAAGATATTTATCCTGGTTATGAAGATGATGATTGTGTTACATTGAGACAAACAATAACTTGGGATAAACACTTTGGGACCAAATATGATGCAAAGATGAAGAAAATAATTAATATTTTACCAGGAGAAGATTTAAATGATGCTGCTACTATTGGACAAGTCATAACAACGTCGAAAAGTGATTCGACTGCTTACACGTGTTATGATAAACGTATTATGCAGTTACACGATCCCCAACATCCAAAAGATGCTGTAACTTTAGACTGTTTAATAAGAATAGTGGGCAATTTACTTATCGATACCCACAATCATATAGCTAGTACAACGAGTCATGTGATGATTCAACCCGATGAACGAGAAGCTTGGATTAAAAATAGAATTATAAATCAGTATATAATTAATTTGAATAATTAAGTATTTAAATATAAAAATTGTGCATGTGTTATTCATTTATGTAAAGCAGCTCGTGGAGTAAACACGCTGGTTATATAAGACGACATAATGAAGACCGCAATGCTCAGTCGTCGTCAAGACAGCGGCAAGAAAGGACGTGGTATAACATCAGCTGCGTTATCCCTGCTAAGACGGATTCCTGTTGGTGCTGTTCTAAATCGAGCAATAGACGCTTTACCATACGAATTTCATCTGCCCGGAGGCTATCAATATTGTGGACCCGGAACTAAGTTGGCAAAACGTTTAGCAAGAGGAGATCCTGGAATTAATAAATTAGATCAAGCTTGCAAAGAACACGATATAGCGTATTCCAAGTTTGCAGATTCAACAAATAGATCAATAGCGGATAGAGCGCTAGCGGAAAAAGCTTGGCAAAGGGTTAAATCAAGTGACGCCAGTATTGCGGAAAAAGCAGCAGCTTGGGCAGTGACAACAGCCATGAAGACGAAAGCTAAGTTTGGTGGTGGAAGACGACGCGGTAGAAAACCTAGTAAAAAAGAAGCTGCAAAAAGAGGCGGGAACATCAAAAGAAGACGTCGCACTAACCCTAAAAGGAAAGTCAAGAAAACATCCATATGGTCAATGGTAAAAAACGGATCGGGTCTTTACTTAAGACCGTACCGTGTGTATTAAATGAGAAGAATAAATTGATAATTCCAAATGAAGCATTAACAAACTATCAACTGTCAAAATATGTGAAATGTTTAAGAATACCATTCTTCAGAGGAGTTTTTATGAAAGATACATTACCAAATAGAGTGTGGAAAAATGAAACTGGAATAGTAAACTTAGACTCTAATTATGGACCAGGTACTCATTGGGTATGTTATAAAAAACTTGGAGAAAATGTTTACTACTTTGATAGTTTTGGAAATTTACCGCCACCAAAAGAACTTCAACATTATTTTCGGGACTCCAAGAATATATTCTACAACTACAAAAGAGAACAACCTAGCAATACAGAAATATGCGGACATTTATGTTTAGAGTTCCTAGCGAAGAGCGTCAGTCAGCTTTAAAATGTCATCGTATACAGTGTCGCTGAGCGGAAATTCGTCAACATTGAAAAGTACACTTTTCCCAGCGTTACGTTTATCTACGGACAAACTATGGGAAGCAGCATTATTGGATTTGACTACATACAATTCAATTCCCAATGTTACAGAAGGGAAAAATAATTTACTACATTATTATGAGAGTAAAGATGAAAAAGGAAATTATTCACAATTGAAAATAATTCCATTATCTACAGGAGCATATGAAATAGACGATATAAACCAAGTATTACAAAAAAAGCTTGGAGAAGAAAATATTTCTATAAAAGGTAATAATAATACATTAAAAGCAGAAATAACTTCAAAGTATTATATAGATTTTAGCTTAGACCACTCAATCGGCAATTTGCTCGGATTTTCAAAGAAGAAAGGAATTTTAGCTCCTGGAAATGATTATACTGGCGATACAACAGTAACAATATTAAAGGTGAACAGTATTGATGTAACGTGTAATATTATACACGGATCATATAGAGATGGAGTAAATCAACACATATTACATACATTTTACCCCACAGTAGCTCCTGGTTTTAAAATAGTTGAGAAGCCACAAAACCTGATATACCTACCGTTAAACACCAGTTTCATTTCAGACATCGTACTGAACATATTGGATCAAGACGGCATTAGTGTTGACTTTAGAGGAGAAACAATAACTATACGGTTACATATCAGAGCAGCAACATAAAGTCAACATGGGATTATCATTTAAACCACAACGGAAGAGTCGGGAGCTCAGTAGCTCCTCAACATTCGACGAGTTAACACCGGACAACATACGCTTCCTACAAAAGATCGGACTAAAACTTGCCAACCATGGATATACTGGATATAGCGCAAGGACCGACATTCGACGAAACCCTATGGGAGAAGGAATATCACACTCACAACCCTTACACTTCATCAAAATTAAATAATAATGATGAAATAAGGATTCCCATTCAACAACAAGATATCTACACATTACCATGTGAAAGTTATTTATATATCGAAGGAAGAGTAACAACATTGGATGGAAAATCTGGTTCAACTGTTCCTTTTATAAATAACCCTATGGCATATCTGTTTGATGAAATTAGATATGAGATATCTGGAGTAACAGTTGATTCAACAAAAAAAGTTGGTATATCAACAACTTTGAAAGGATTGACTTCAATAACACCCCATGAAAAGAATTCTTTAATCTCGGCTGGATGGGTGACTCCTGATAAAGACACTATTACTCCTAATTCAAAAGGTTACTTTGATTTTAATGTGCCTTTACGATTGCTTTTGGGATTCGCAGAAGATTACAAGAGAATAATAATAAATGTAAAGCAAGAACTGGTACTGCTCAGATCTTCAACGAATAAGGATGTAATACAAGCGCCAAGTGGAACAAAAGATGCCGATTTGGAATGGCAACTTCAATTGGATAAAGTTGTATGGAGAGTACCACATGTCAGATTGGCGGATGAACATCGAGTATTATTATTGAAAAAATTAAAATCTGACCGTGATATTGTAATACCATTTAGAAGTTGGGAATTTCATGAATACCCCATATTGCCTCAAACAGAAAGACAAACATGGACTGTTAAAACATCTACTTATTTAGAACGAGCAAGGTACATAATAGTCGGTTTTCAGACTAAACGAAAAGATGTTATAACTGCGCACGCTGGTCAATTTGACCATTGCAAGATAAAGAATTGCAAAGTTTTTCTAAACTCTCAGTTCTTTCCATATGACAGTTTAAATGTTTCATTTGACAAGAAACGTTATTCCATTCTATATGACATGTATGCAAGATTTCAATCGTCATATTATGGTAAGACAAATACACCACTACTATCACCAGAACAATTTTATTCAAAAGCTCCAATTGTTGTAATCGATTGTTCAAAACAAAATGAATCTGTGAAATCTTCAAGTGTAGATATAAAAATTGAAATGGAATTTGAAGATAAAATACCAGATGGAACTTCAGCATACTGTTTAATTCTACATGACAAAATAGTTACTTACACACCGCTGACAGGAATTGTGAAGAATGTACTTTAAAAAAGATTAATACAACATCTGCACGATTTGTAAGGTTTTTACAAAAGATCAACAATATATAGGTCATCTGCGAGTATAAAAGCGAGAAAGAAGAGCTGGAAATTCATTTCATCTTTGATTGTCGTATGGGTAACATCGTCCGCAAGATGAGTTCTGCTACATCAAGTGCTAATGAAGAAACTACACCTCTTATGGCTGACAATAGTTTGGATATAGAAAGACAAGTTGAACAGGAAATGGAAGAGTTCCTCAAGTTTAAACATAAGAAGACAGACGAAGAGGAAGTTGAAAAAGAAACGAAGAAAAGGAAAATTGAAGATAACATTTCTACCAACATCTTAATGGAGGTATTTCTTAGAATATTTTATCCTATTTCTTCTTGTATGACAAAGACTGTGTCTGCTGGAGTAATGAAATCATTGGATTACTCTCCAACTGTTATTTTGAATCACGGATCTAAAATGGTAACCTTCACTGAATCTTCTTGGGAATCTTTTATGAAACATATACATCTTTTGGAATGCTATTTGAGTAACAATACGTTTGGAAGAAAAACAAAACTAGGTTTGTTCGAATCAAATATTGAAATCGATATTGTTAAACAACGTGGTCAACAACTAGTTCGATTTAGAGATTTAACTAAATATAATATAAAAATACATTTGACAAAAGAAGAGTTTTACGCTTTAACTTGTGCTACTGGTCCTATAAAAAGATATTTAAAACAGCTAATATTCTCAAGTACAATTATCAAAGATTATTTAACTGATGCATTGGATAGACAACCATATGTTCCAATCCTATACGGTCCAGTAGATAATTCAATCTTCAATAGGATCCCGCATGAAGTAGAGATGTGGAGACAGTTACACCACAATCAAACCAACTTTAATTTAGATGAAGAAAAAAAGCAAGAAAACAAGGAAAACGAATCACGTTTCAACAATCAACAATCAACAACAAATTAAACAGACAAAGAATATTTTAAGTAAGAAGAAGAAGAATGTTGGAGTATAAAAGGCTGTCAATCCGCATTGACATACCAGTTGTCTACTGAACGTCATCATGGATAAACGAGTTTCATTCTCTAAGAAGACGGAAATAATGGAAGTAAAGCGAGGTATCATAGAGTTTCAGGCATTCCGTGGTAATGATGGAAATTTTATAATTAAAGAGTTAGTGGTACTAGATATGATAACATCTGTTGTTTATCATTTTTTATTCATGCCTCCTTTGCCGTTCAACAGATTAACAACCAAAGCTAAAGTAACAAACAAATGGTTGATGAAACATTTTCATAATCTAACATGGGATGAAGGTTTTATAACCTACAATATGATGCCACACATTATGAATCATTTCTGCAAAGAGTTCAAAACTATTTTTACAAGAGGATTGGAAAAAGCAAATTGGATACAAGCATATACAAACCATGAAGTGATAAATGTGCAAATGGAGAAAGATTTTTATTGCTACTTTGCTAACATCTGTATTGCATCTAAAAACTTTAAACATCGGCAGTCTCAATGTGCTTTAAAGAACGCATATCGTTTGAATGTCTATCTCCAGCAAAGTGGTGGGGGAAGCGATGGGTATAAAAGCGAGAGCGGCACTATGACAATGCATGAGTATTACTCTAACCTCCGAGGAGTCAACACCTCTGACGCGCAAGCACAAGAAGAAGAAGACGAACAATAGTAAGAAAAAATAATGGCATCGCAAACTTTTCTACAGTCGCTTGTTGATCAATTCAACAAACATTCTAAATCTACAATACTACCGACTAAGAAATGTTCAGAATTGAAAGAAGAAAAACATTACATTATTCACACTATTAAGAAGATGGAAACATCAGTTGGAGACGCCATCAATTGCACATTGAGTGAAGCACCCTACACACCTGGTGATGAACCGAAATTTCAAGTATTTCTTCCCAAACGCTTCGTTCAACTGCTGCAGAATGAAGATTTACGACTGATTCACCCCGGCGCACTCTATTTGGCATCCCACGGTCCTAGTGGAACCAACTCTACTGAACTTACACTTCATGTTATGCCTACTAGCAACTAGTCTGTAGTTTATATATACTGTTGTACATGTGTGTAACTGATTTTAAATAAATAAAAAATAAAAATGAAAAAAAAAATAATAAGAAAAGGCAACATATCGATAGTGTTTCTGCACTATCGATATGTTGCTTTTTTTAAAAACACGTTTGGATGACCTTGACCTAGTTTCGAGGGTATATAAAGGCCGTAATTTTCTTGAGGATCTCATCAGTCTACGACTACCTTTCGTGCTGTACACATCTCTGTTGGCTCTCCAGTTATTACGAATAACAACATGTCTCTTAAGGTTAAGTGTGCATCATATGATACCACCACCATTACAACTTTTGAAGAACTCGACGATTTTATTAATGAACTGCGAGTGTTACTTGCCGGTGGTTATCGTTTAAATATTGATGTTTACGCTAACAACATGAGGATGTTTCCTAAACAGAAGTTCTGCAACGAAGAAGTATTCGTTTCCACACAACCTTCAACTACAACACCATCTACTCAAAGTAATGTTAAGTTCCAGAAATATTACTAATGTTAAATAATATCAAGTGGTCGCTGTAGCATCTATAAAAGGACCGTGTAACCTAACAGAATCATCATTTGCTCTCCAACTGACGCAGCGAAAACAACTACTAATACCATGTTGTACAGAATGATGATTGAATTCAATGGAAAAATCTACGGAAAAGACTATCAAAGTGTAGAACAAATGACGTCCGATCTTCAAGTATTGACTAAAGAGGGATTCCAACCAAAATTAATTCTAAAATTTCCTGAAGTACATTCACTCTCCACTGAAGATCTCATCGCCATGGCTAAAGAAGAAAAAGAAAAATACAAACAAGATGTAAAGAAAGAAAAAGAAAATGAAAACTCAGTATCTTAAATAAATACATCTTACACTTGTAAGATGATCTTTTTTAAAACTCCATTTGGATGACCTTGAGATTACCCCCACCACTTTTCCTAGTCTATAAAACACGCTATCCTACACTATACAACTTCATTTCTTGCCAACACTTAGAAGCGCCAACATGGAAGAGAAGAAAAACGAGGACGCACCGCGCTACTGTTGTGAACAAAAATGCACCGATTTAGGAAGATGGATAGTAGACGGATTAGCTTGTACAAAGTGTGAATTCTTCGGATCCTGTTACTGCAAATGCAAGACAAAGCAACTACCACCACCGGAATTGCGAACCATCAAAATTTATAAATCACGATACTTCCACACTTGCTGTCCCCAGAGGTGTATCAAATTTCATCCGGAAAAACTTGTCAATTGTCGAGAGTGCAATGCATATTATAAAGACCACTTTTGTACATGCATCATAAGTGCGTGCAAGTACAGATCAGATTGGTCTACTGATCCTGTTGAAGCTTCAGATGTATAGCTGTAGTCACTGACTGCAGCCCTTTTTTAAAACTCCATTTGATTGACCTTGAGATTACCCCCACCACTTATTTTTTACAACATATATTCTACGGATCATTCGATACGCTTCTCATTCTTATTTCATTACTCGCACTGAGAACAACATGGATGATAAATTCATTTCCTTTCAACATTTAATTACCGACAGAGAAGAGATGGAAGAACTATTCCAAAACTTACTCACACTCATTGATAACTATCCTTTAAGATGGATCAACATCACAGTGCAATACGTCAATCCTACCAAAATATTTTCATCCTCATCATCATCTTCTGCCACCTCCATGTCTTCATCGTCGCAAAGTGCAGAGGAAGAGGAACAGACAACTAATGGTGTTAAAATTGTTGAATTAAACGACGAGGAACAAGAAATGCAAGCTCTGGTTAAATATAAATTTAATATTTAATTTACAAACATTATTAGTATTCCTAACTTAAAAATACAACTAATGGTTATCTTGGTACACCTCCTACTACCTACCCGAACGGCGTTTTGCTGCGAAATGCGCTGGCCAACGATTCGCATGGGGGTATATCACCCTTCCCCCACCACGCCACCACCCCTCCACTTCCCCCACCACGCCACCACCCCTCCACTTCCCCCTCCACCGCCCTTGCCCGCATATAAGCGAGCCGCTGACTGACGCTCGCCATTTGTTTCCCGACTCCCGTACGATGAACAACGATCCGCTAGCACTAATGAAATCTACTTTTGTAATTAGAACAAGACATGATTTAAAAGATATAATGGAAACTTTAGAAGATATTATAGACAAATTCCACTGCATCACTATGAATTTGGAACTTGCTTACGGTTGTCCAACATGCGATAGAGTTGAGACTGAAGATGAAGATAGTTTGCTAAAACTCACTCCTGCATCCTCCAAAACTACACCGACAGCTGACGACGACGTTTGATCGGACACACAACTGTTTTTTTTTTTTAACCCCCCACCACTTTCCAGTAAATATGCCCTGTCCTCATCTTCGTTTCTCATTTCATCGCCAACTTTCCGACCGTCAACACCGCTCCCGTTTCACCTACAGAAATTAAAACAAGCACACAAACATGATGGATGATTTTTCACTTAAAACACAATTGGAAGAGGACAGACTCAAACTAGAGATCAACAGGCTGCAATTGGAAACGGAAAATCAACAAGGGATGGTTCGCCTGCTGCAACTGTTCAAATGCGTACTGTGCATGTTGTGCGTCTACCTTCTCTTCGCCACCACCTTCGGCGTCTACCACTCCCTCACCAGTGGACGGCACTCCAACACCTCTCTGCACAAGAACACGACTTTGATTTAATTTTAAAAATAAACTAAAACCTCCCGCGGCCCGGCGCCGCCCCACCCCATTCCCACCGAGCCCCTGCGGCTCCCACTTTTTTAAAACCCCCTCCGGATGACCTTGACCCACTTCCCAAACCCATCCATCACTGTCACCCCCACCCCACACTTCCAACCCCACACCTGCCACTTCCAACCGCTGACCTTGACCTGAGCCAGGAGTGGCCAAAAGACACTACTCATTGTTACCTAAAATCATACATCGTAAATGAGAAAGTCTTGTTTTGCAAGACATAGTTCTACAGTATAAGTCATAGAACATTTATATTTTGACACGGCCAAAAATTCCATTTAGTAAAAATTTGCATGTTGTCATTTTTTCAATTAGTACCAATTAGTAGGAAACTTTTGATTATATGGATGAAAGATTATGGATTACTCCTTCTTATTCTCTCGAAGGAGAGAACGAACGAATTTCGATGAGGTGTAAACAAATTTCCGTTAGTTTGTAAACAAATTATATATAAAAAAAAATTACGGGGCGCGTCGGTCACTAAACGACTATTCACGACCACTGATAGTTGTCCATTTATAGTGTTATGGAAGTTTGCTTTTATATAGTGCTTTAAAGTATTATTATTATTTTTGATTTACTTATAGACAACAACATAAATTAAGTACGTGATTTAAGTTGTCACACAATTATAGCTAAACACAATAAGAATTACTAATCTTGAACGTTTAAAAGAACCCGGCATACATGCTGGCACAAAAATATGGAATGGAAATAACTCCCTTACTTCGGACTGTATGATCAATTAAATCACTCTTTGGTTAAATCGCACCACGATGATTATCAATTGAAAAAAAAACAAAGTTTTACGAATTGAGTACATAGTTTATGTCGTCATTCACTGAATGTTACAATATTAACTGTAAATGGTGGTGTCAACGGTACAACAAAACCTACTAAAAGCTATTAAACTCTTAAAGTATAATTACACTTTCAATCAACTAAAAGTAATATGATACTAATATTTACTATAATTCTGTTGCTGTAATAATTAATAGATATATAAAATTAATTCCTTTATTTTCACACGACGTTTGACATAAATTTAGCTCAACTGATGAAACAGAAGACATTTACCAAACAACAAACCAAATTGATGTTCTAAAACAATAAATTTCTTGCAATGCTTCCTAAAGCTCAGTGGAAATATTTTAATCAAAATATTTATTATCGAATAGTATTTTTCCTACAATGCACAATTTCAATTGGGGTTTAAAGTTAGAGTCATCTATTTCTTTTAGTGCAACGGGCAGATCTTAAAAAAATGTAATAAGGCCTGAAAATATCGGTAAAGCGACAACATGTCGTCGTAGCCAATTTTACCTGCGGCCGCACCATACCTGCTCTGCGGGGGTACGACATTGTGTCGTCGCTGCCGCTTGAGGCGGGCGACGACACAATGTCGTACCCCGAGAGGGGAGGTTTAACGAGGGACTGACAGCTAGAGATCAATGACACTTCGCGTAGGAAAGTAGTGAAATTATCAAAATTGTAGTTGTTATTAGATATAGATATATTTCATAGAACTATGATAGTGTAATACCGGCCTGATCATTGGTGTGATAAAGGTTCATGCCTAATATAAACATAATACACCTATCCGTTAAGGAAACCGATATTATTAAGTATAAAAAGAAAATGTCAGCTGGCGCCTAACAAAGCATTTTAGGACATGTGTTTCCATATTATTTTGATCCAATTATCTAAAAATCTATAGATAAAGGGTATCTATAGAGCGTAAAGATAGAGGGTATTTAGATAAAAATTTGAATTTAACAATATATTGGCCGAAAAATAAGTTTAGAAAAATCCTCAACCCCAGGAAAATTGTTTCTAGTTATAAAGTAGAACTTTAAAAAGCGACATTAACACGTTCGCTACCACAATGTTAAAAAAAAATCGTAACCACAGCCCACCGCCGCAATTTTGCGGCGGGCGAGTTCTACTGAGAGCCCACCGCCGCATATCTGCGGCGGGTGGGCTCATTAAAATAGACTGCCGCCGCATATCTGCGGCGATGGTTCCATGATACTAAATACGAAATTTCTTCAGTACGGTCTATTTTAATGGTCAGACAGTTTAGGCACGGTCTACGGGATAGTCCGCCGCATATGTGCGGCGCTTGGTCTGTGGCTAAAACGATCACTGACGTCACTAAAATGTTTTACGTACATTTTTATTTAATGTATTTTTGAAAATAACATTTTTTAACGTATTTGAGGTATCTTTACACAAATATTCATCAAATCTCTTATATGACACATTGAAAAAAGTTTATTGTGTAAGAAAAATGTATAAACATTTGCATTTTGTAAACTTGTAAAACATCATAATTATACTACGTAAATGAATTGTAAACAACTCTTTTTGTAAACTAAATATTTCAATACAATGTTTTTATTTATAAGCCGTATTTTATTTTTCACTTTTCAAAGGTTATGACTAAAAATAAGGTTATATTAGTGCCGACGCTAACATGCGTCACTTAGTCTCTGACCATGCGCCGCAAATGTGCGGCGCTCAAAAAATTATCAAAAATGAAGAGAAAATTGTATATATTATTTTATTTAATGAAATTAAGATATTTTGAAGTGTGAAAACTAATTTTGGACGGTTTCTATCCGTGGTCTGTGGCATAAGTCACAACCACTAGGGCCGGTCTACAGGGAAGTCCATGATTATTTTGGTGGGCTGTGGGATTGGCTTGACCGCCGCATATATGCGGCGGCTGGTAGCGAACGTGCTAATTTAATAATTGCCACAGCACTTGGAAGGTTAAAATATCAATTTTCAAACATGCCATTTTGATTTATGTTTGATGACCAAAACCACTAAAGTCAGGTTCTGCACTGCACTTCTGATTAAGAAAATTTATCTTTGGTGATAAAGTTTATTTGAATAATATATTATTACTATGTCGTAGCGAATATGTCGTCGCTAAGGAACACAAGTAAATTATACTCATAAACTATTTCTGTACACGTCAACTGTCCTTTTGTACATTAGTGAGACCAGTAAACTAAACGGTAAGAATCACTATCCTACATGACAATTTTAAGAAGTTACATAATTTAGCCTAATTATAACAAAAATAACCACTCAATTTGTACTAAAATTTATTTATTTTTATTTTCAAAAATAACATTTCATTAATTTATAGTTAAGATAAAAAAACATATAAGTAGTGTAAACAAATTAATCTGTAAACCATAAGTTTAAAAAGGCCTATAGTAAATACAATAAGTAAACTCTATTTATATAGTAACCGAAATTTCACTTAATCATAGCAAACGTTAACTATTTATTTTACCACTCTCAAAGTATCTACAATGTTAATCTTTTGTTGAAATTTTTATCGTCTGACAATAATGGTGGAGAATTGGAGTTGTCTGCTTTGTTTACTAAATTTATTTTTTAAATCAGCAGTGGTATGAAATATTAGTGAAGGACATGGATCACCAGGAGCAGTAAACCAATCGACAAAATAACGTCTTCGATTGGTCTAAATAAAGTTTAAAATTCATTTTACAGAGTTTTAAGGCATATTCTCAGGGGTGCCATATTTTTCCTCTCAGGGACCATAAGAAATCCATTGATATCAAAATATCCTTGATCCGTTCATCGTTTCTTTCGAGACCCTTAAATGCACTATTTTAATATATAAAAAGATTGTTTTGATTCCATTTCAATTTACTTAACACTTTGATAACTTTTATACATGACGTAATCTATCATTACGAATATTAGAATGAGGTTGACTAATGCATAGTATTCTTCAAAAAAGAAATATGTAAAATCTAGAAGTTTTAAAACTAAATGAAAAGTTTTAAAAAATTGAGTAAACGGAAAAGGGCAATAAAATGGATTGACGCTTTCACAACACAGAAACACACAACCCACACGGAGGAAGTATTAAAGGGATCAATAAAGGTAACGGTAACATTTAATAAATGTCTAGTACACTTAATTGAATTTGCTGTATATGTTGGCCTAAGAGTGTTTTTGCAGTCAGTTGATGCTGTTCAGATACAGAACAAAAAGTTCAGATTAAGTCAGTTTTTGTCAATGTTATTTAATAACATTGCCTCTATGTGAAAACCCCTGATTATATTTTAGTGTTATGCTTTTAGCGTCCAGTAGTTGAAACGAATTATACTATTTCTATATCGAAAAACTACTTTATTGTAAGATTTCAGTAAGGAAAGATAAATAGCATAATCAATGTGGGGTGTCCGCCGACGCCGAGAGATCAGACCTGTGCGCCAAAGCAAAGCCTACACCTCAGGCTATGCAGGTAGCCAAGCCGAGAGAGAGTGAGAGAGGAGATTAGCCAGGGTACGACATTATGTCGTCGCTGCCGCTTGAGGCGGGCGACGACACAATGTCGTACCCCCGAAAATATTTTTACTGCGCCCCAACGGGAGCAGGTAAAATTCAGACACAAAGTCGTACAATCGAAAATATCCTAGTAGTGTGTCCAATGTAGTATCCTTAAGAGTCTGCAGTACCTCCGCCATCTTGGATTTTAGTTCCATAAGAACGACGTGTGTCTTATACTGTATAGGTGTCTTTAAAACACTTAATCTCAATAATCATGCATCGGATTAGCATGAGACTTAAATATGTTCAATGTAATAGTATGGGGGTTTTTATGAAGTGGACAAATTTTTTAATAAACCTAATAAAATTTATTTTACATGGTTTAAAAATGGTATTAATATATATTTATATTTTATTCGTTATTCGAGTGAATAATTTTTAGAATTAATTTTCTATCACGTCAAATTAAAAATAATATGGTAAGATTTTAAATGAGGTCAAGTTTGAAATTTGCTGACGCAAAAAAAAACTCTAGTAATGTTTTGAGTTTAACATTGTTCTTAAGGGACAAAATACAAAAATGGTGGAGGTACTGCAGACTTCCGGTAATATAGTTCAGAATGGTTGTGTGCAAAATAAATGGAAACTGTCGAGAAACGTAAGGTGCGAACTTGCGTGGGTTTATATATTTTTATTTTACCAAAAAGCGTCCAAGTTGTGGTGGTAGTGGAGGGAGCACAACATTACATCAGGATCGCGCTGTCGCCATGGCAGTATCGGAAATGTCTTAGCTACAACTGACAACTGAAGCTTAAGCGCTACTTCGGACCTGTGGCATTCCTGCAATATCACAATCACGAAAATATTAGCCTATAACATTCTATGGATAAAATGTAATGTTTCAATATCTTATGTACATTTGAAAAATAGGGGAATTTCTCAATTATCCAAAATATTTTGAGACCGAACTGTTTAATTTTATTTTAGTAAGCTTAATTTATAATTTTATTATGCCACCTTTGAAAAAATATGTTTCTTGTTTTTAAAATTATTGTTATTACACACGCAAAGAGGAAATACCCAGATGTTCTGGTGTAGGAAATAGACCAGAATACGCTTCCTGCTGGTGATGTATTTTTGTTACATGAAACCGAACATTTAAATTAAGCATTCAATGTTGTACAGTATTATTTTAAAAATTCTAATAATTTTAAATTTGTTAATTGGTTAAGATTCAAGATATTTCTTTTTATATATTAAAATTATCAGACCAGGGTAATTGTTTAAAAGCGACCATACCAATGAATACAAAAATATAAAGAGGGTAGCATCTTATGGACAAAATGGTTAAGAAATTATCGGTTGACGTAGTAGCGCACTTCACCATGAGAACGCACACGAGGTGCTCCAATGTCTCATGGTGGAGTCCTCTACTACGTCGACCGATATTTTCGTCCATGAGATGTTGACTAATTCATATTTTTGTATTTATTGGTATAGTCACTTAAACAATTACCCTTGTCTTATCATTTTAATATTTATTTAAAGAAAAATTATCTTAACCAAATAACAAATAAAAAAAATAATAATAAAAAAAATTAAAAAAAAATAATACTCCACCACATAGAATGCTTAATTTGAATGAAGACTAATATGTTAGGTTTCATTTTACAAAAACATCACCAGCAGGAAGCGTATCCTGGTGTTATTTGATGTAATATACATCAATATACCCGGAGGTGGTGGTGGTGTACACTTTTAGAGCGCAATCACCAAAGTGCAGCCCGCCGTACAGTGTTACCGTCACTGTCACTGTCCCACTAACATCACTGGAAATGTCACTGGGGTCGGCCAAACGGTCGACTTAAACCTGTGCACTAGACTTAATCAAATATTAACACTCGGAATGAAAACAACTGAAGAAGATGGGGTATGTTTTATTAATTAAGGGTAACTAAACCACAATTACTTCTTGTTTATAATTGTTACTCAAATTGTACCCCAGCGTTGTTCCAGTAATACTTCAGAGCCAGTCAGCTTGTGTATACACGTTACACCACGTTAACTTTTACGCCGCCCACTATAGGTTAATTGTAACGTCTTTCCTCACTTCAACATGTATTACTCCTTGCATTAGTTATCAAATGGGTTTATCAGGGCCCGGCTAGTCCGCTTGTTTTCCTCTCCGAAATCTCATTGATTATTCCCTTTAACTGCACATCGAAGTGTTTCCTGTGTTAGTGGAACGTCTGCAGAGGTTTGTACGATCAAATTAAATATCTATCTTCTTATTTCTATAAGGGTTTCGTCTGTTACGTCCCTTTTTCTCTCGACCTAATGAACCGATTTTTAAGATTGATGTGTCATTTTAAAGCTTAGGATATACCGCAGTGACGAATCGCAATTTAAAAGGTCATATTGTTTCGGGCTTCGCCCCCCTCGTGTTTGATTTATTTCTAGAGGGCGCTTTAAAATATTGACCAATTTTTATTGCAAGTTCTTTAATGTGAATTGTAATTTAACAGCTGATTACCTTCAGATGAATTTTAAAAGCCAGATAGTAAACAAAAATAGATCTCTGTCACTTCATAATCAACATTTACGTACTGTAGGTGAGTTTCACTTATACAGAATCATAAAATGCGCAATTTGCGCACGGGCCACCTCGTTACCTTTATTATGTAAGGAAACCTTTAATTAAATTAATTTATTAAAATCCAGTTTTTTATCGTGTAGAAATATGGTTTTAATATTTTTAAATAACGTTTGGGTTGGATCATAATAGATTATGTTTCGCAGATAAAGCATTAGATAATATACAAGTATATAGATAAATCACAAAAAAATAAATTAAATAATTTTTATGAATTTTCTTGGACCCTTAATCTAACATAATATTAATCTAAATCACCTCATTAAGTTTTAGTAGAGTTTGGTAGAAATATAGTGAATGCATTAAAATTTTAAAAGACAACCGTAAACTTGACATTGGTTTGATAACCCTAGATTCAATTCGACTAGTTGTTTGACCTGCTCCAGAGTCCTAACTTAGAGCAATGGCCAACAACGAATATACGCCACTCGTGGCGGACAGACAAATGGACCTAACTCTGTAACTAACTACGATGCTTGGCAGTAACATTAACTTATACCTAATTCCTAGTTATAATTAAACACACTTGCTGACTGCCAGATGTTGTCAGGTGATTGTACTTCAAATGATTTCAAATTACATTTACAATGATTTTCTGATTTTCCGTGTAAGAGATCACAGATGCCAAACATAGTTTCTAATGTAATACAAATATAACTTCTGTATAAATAAATAAATTGAACATATTTAGTACCCAAGAATGGTAAATAAAAAGTAAAATATGTTAATATATGGATTAAGAAAGATCTTTCCTCATTCACAGATTTATGAGGTATTTTATATTAGATTTCTATTTTCTATATACGAAAACAATTTACAAACAATTATTAAACACGATAATATAAATACATTGGTCCAAAATTAAATATACTCTATATAAATCAATTGTTTTAGATTTTGTATTCTGGAATTTCAACGCAACAAACAAATCAAGTTATTATTAATATGTATTAAATAACTGAGACAAAAATATCCAAGAAAAGCAAAACTTTGCAGAACATAAGAACTCTAAACATCGCATAAAATGATTCAATTACATTATTCAAGTGATATAAATGCATCTTTAGATAGATTCAAAACACAAGAGTCACATTATGTTGTTGTTAATCTGATCACATTGGATTTCGTATTATATTTTTATTTTTCTAATAATCGGAAAGATATTACATTTAGTAACCACTTCGAAGTTAATAATACTTTTTCATTATATATTGGTTGCTGTAGACGTTTCTTAAGATTTGATCGAAATTAAACATTAGTTTACTAACATAAATAAGCATTTCATAATAAATATCAATACAAGTTAACTACATTATTCGATGGTTAGGAAAGCAAAACGAATATACAGCCAAAAGCCAGAGTTAAGGAAGGTGGCAGATCGGTGGAACGGGGGGGGGGGGGGGGTGTTGGGGGGTGAAGGGTCGTGGAGGGGGGGGGTTTGGCTCATCAAATGATTTCTGATCAAAGACCCTCTGACTTCTCTGAAACGAATTTCGGAAACGCTACCTTGGAGATTATCGTACTCTTTCGGCTTTTCGCCTTTCTCGGAAATTCCCCTAACTGTATATGTTATTTCTTTAGCTGAAAGATTTTGTGGATATTATACACCTTTTTATGTTATACACTACATTTTCTATTTCAGGCCCATGGCTTTCCAAGTCAGCTACTAGGTAAAGACCAAGAAAACCTACATGAACAATTATTACTTATTACCTTGTACTTGAAAAAAAAATAAAAAATAAAAAACCCGCAAACGCCATACTCCCTATCAGAATTAGAGAATCCCTATCATTCATTCACTCCAACATTCCTTTATTTAACTCCATAGTAAATCACAGTTATCCCCTTCGAAATCACCATAACCTAAGAATCCCTAAACATTCAACAACATTTTTTCAAAATCAACTTTTTTACTCCGGTATTAAACTTTACAATGCCCTACCTTTATCCCTGAAGGCCGAGAAAAATCACGGTAAATTTAGGAGACAACTAAGGCATTTGTTGGCAGAAAACTCCTTTTACAGCGTCCAAGAGTTCATGGGTGGCGGATCAAAACTGTAAATAGGCCTATAAGAATAATATTTTTTCTCTGTAAATAGTTTTTTTTAGCATTAAGGATATTGAGTTTTGTAAATGACTTGGCTAATGCATGTATTATGTTGATTCTGGCTTAATAAAGACTTTGACTTTGACTTTAACTACTCATTTCAGATAAATTTATTTGTAGTTTGTTATTTTTGTGTTGTCAGCCAAATTAAATATTTGGGTAACATGGGAGGATAATGATAACAAGAACGTAGAAATAAAATAATGTGTTCACTTGGCCAATTTTCACATCAATTAATAACCTTTTTTCGCCTACTCTTTAGTGCTATGCTAAATTCATGTTTTATTTTTATTTCAAAATTAAATCCAATCCAAATAAAAAATCTATAAATACCCCCGTCGCAGCAGACCTGCGTACTCAGCGAATTTCCAATGGAATTTTGGTATATTTTCTATTTCCCCCATAAAATCCATGGGGATGAGAGTATGTAGGTTTGCCGCCATATGGGTTTTGTTGGTAAATATAAGTTAAACCCTACCTAGTGAATGTACATACCAAATTTTATCAGGTTATGGTGTTCTTTTTATTTTCCCCATAAACCCCATAGGAGTGAGTACGTAGGTTTGCCGCCATATGGGTTTTCTAAGCAAATATAAGTTAAACGCTTCCGAATGAATGTACTTACCAAATTTTATCACGATATGTCAATAAATAAGCAAGATAGAAGGTTTTCTTGATTTCCCATAAGAATAACATGGAAAACATGGAAATTTTTGGATTTTCTCCATAACCATTTAAGCTAGGTAAAAAATTCAAAATACTAGATTGTTTGTTTTCTAAGCTCTTTTAAATGGTTTAAGTTAAAATTGTTGAATTTTATAAATAAAAGTAAAAAAAGCCAAAAACCCATTTTTTACCCTTTTGAAACCCCATAAAACCCCGTTCCCATGGTCCGATCATTCTGGTTCGCGAACTCAATCTAGTAAATGCTGGCTTACACCCCTGTACCAAATTTCATCAAAATCGGAGGTTCCGTTCAAAAGTTATCGTGTTCACGGACACATACATATATATATATATATATATATATATATATATATATATATATATATATATATATATATATATATATACATATATATCAATTTGAACGAAGTAGTGTCAAATTGTTGGTGCTGGACAACAATGGGGTGCTACGGACAACCTGATGGGTGGTGCACCTGTTTTCTAGACTCCTGCCGCTACAGATCGGATTGGTTTACAGATCCGTTGGAAATTGATGAGGTCGCCCAGGAAGCACAAGAGTAGTCTTTCTACTCTTCAACTTTTTTAAAACTCCATTTGGATGACCTTGAGATTTCCCCCTCCACTTCCCCATATACCTAGAGTACACAGAGCCTGATAGTCAGTCACTCGGTGGCTGTCGTGGGGTGCGCATCGGTGTCGGCGCTCCGTTGTTAGGTTTTCAAGGTCACAGTAATATCAAATTGTTGGTGTTGTGCTGGTTCAAGGTCACCTGAGGGATAACCGATTGCCCATTTAGGCAGAGTCATGTCAGAAACTCGAGTTTAACTTGGCACTTTTGCCGTTTCTCGTCGAAAATTCGCTCCAAGTGGTCAAGGTCACGGGGACTCTGACTGAAACTCGGAGCGTAGTGCGAGAAACGGCAAAAGTGCCAAAAAATTTTAAGTTTCGGCGTGACCTTGACCTCAGTGGCGTCGGTGACGTCATTTTGATGACGTAAGGGGTGATGACGTCATCAGCACGTCATTTCTGTGACGTCATGGGTGTGACGTCATCGAAATGACGTCATTGGTGATGACGTCATCGATGACGCAATCGATGACGTCATCGATGACGTCATCGGTGAGGTCATTGACCTCGATGACGTCATCCCTCAGGTGACCTTGAACTGAGGCAGCACCAACAATTTGACACTACTGAACGAACGGTGTTTTTGGCTTCTAGGGACCTCAAAACGAAAAAGTATCATGGTCCCGGGCTTAGGTCTTACCATGACTACTACCGTAATAGCGTATTCCCTATAGGGAAATTCGCTAAAATCATAAAATTATGGCAGGTATAAGAATTGCATGGTTGAACAACATCTTTTCCTACTTTGAAAATTTTATATTGGACATTGATAAATATATTCCCTGAAACTGATCGAAATATAACAGTTTTTAAAACTTAAATAATTCATTTTAATGACTTCAGTTGTATTGTTAAATTATATTGTTAAATTTAGTAAAATTGAGTAAAGACAATCTTTGTAGTTGTTGAGTTGTTGAAGAATTTATATTACCACTTTGTTTTTCCTTGTGAAAATATAAGCTAAAATGAAAATGCATCAGGAGTTCAATATTTTACTGTTTCATAATAAATGCTGTGGCTATTATAAAGAGTGAAAATGGTGTGAAACGTGTGAAAATTTATCTTTTAGCGTGAAAGTATAGTTTTAGTATTACTTAATAATTTTCGAGATAGTTTTTTTTTTCTCATTTAATCCTGGAATAAGGAATTTGTAAAGTAATCTTTATAAGATACGGTAGGAAATCCTATTAGCTGATCTAGAAAAAATAAAACATTCTTGAATAGATAAGTTTAATTAAATCTCGAGTTATATTCAAATAGATTATTTGATTCAAAGTCACACTAATTCTTGAAAAAATGTTCTTATGGAGATAGTTAGTTTCTTACTAGCAGCCATAGGAGCTTCGCAACTAAAGTGTTTGTTTAAGTAAGAAAAATGTTTAAATTTCCAATAATAATATTAGGGCGATCTTGTTCGCTTCGCTCGCTCATCGCCAGGATTACCTCGCTCCATTCGCTCAACTCAACTTATAGAAAAACCACAAAAACAAAGTGTACGTAGAAAATAGTTATTTATTAACGGGTTATGAGTGATGCAGCATTTGATTGTACGATTATTAACCTAAATAATGTATTCACAAACTATGACACAATAAGTGATTTTACCTTTAATAACTCTTACAAAAATTCAATCTATTTAAAGAAAATCAAACCAGCCCGTCGCCGTGAGTGTATAGAAAAAAGACAGTGTGAAAAAAAACTAAGTAATAAACTAACAACCATTATTCCTCCTGAAATATATAATCTAAATATAGGCCTGTATTACTTGTTTAACACGCTAAGGGTTTTTTTGTGTAGAGAACTTCTCCTAAAATTCTTAACCGACTTTCAAGTTTTTGGTGTTGTTGGATAGTTGTCTGTAGTTGTTTCAAGTCTGTAGTTGTCAAGATATGATAAGAGCAAACAGATGACCACCACACTCCAAGGTCACCGCGACACCAGGTGGGCGTGACGTGAGTGATTCATCAGTCGGAACTTGTCTGTGCGGCCGGCAACGCGTGTTAGGAATGATTAATTTTTTGTGGTTCTAAATATTAAGGCTACCGTTCGTCCGTTCATGTGTATTGTGTTATTTTTTGAAAACATGACAGAGACTGTGTTCTACTGGTTTTAATTGACAGCAAGATTTGATAACAGAGAAAATACTCCGAAACTATTCATCATGTCTATTTTTTTGTGTCTACGCCAGTGGCATTTTTTAACGTTTTGACGGGGAACGATCCAAACACCAGTCTTGTTACTATCTAACATTGAACAGTTGTTAGGAAGCATAATTAATTAATAGCCCAATAACAAATTGCGACTGGGTCCGGAATCGAACCTTTGAAAACTTTTCTTAGGATCGAATCGGCAACCTTTGGATCCAAAGGCGAGCACTATAACCTCTCAGCTACCCAGCCAGTTTTTGATCAGATCGAAAGTAGTATTTCCCGAGACTCGTAAATTTTGCAGCAGCCGGTCACATGGCTACAGGCGGTCCCCTGTACATATCGGTCCCCAGAGTGTCGGTCCGTGTGTTGGACCGATCAAATATTGACACTAGGCCTACAGCCTTGGACGTCGCGTCGTTGCCTGTGCTACGACCGTTGGCGTCGCGTCGTTACGATGTTATAACTTTCACAAACAATCTCCTTAAACTCCTTAAGCACAACTTCAAAATTAGTGAATAATTGAAAAAAAAAAAACAACAAAAACTAAAATTAAATGAATTGACTACCGTAAATATATACACCATATACTGCATTATGAAAACATTACAAATTTAACCATTATACCAGCTTAGGATCTATAAAGCAGAGTTCCTGTCCGTGATGGCCATCGCGAAAGACTTAATTCGTGATGTCTCTTTTGGTATCAGCTTTTGAAGCTGAAACACAGTTTAGGCTAAATCCTGTAGTTATTTATGATGTTGTCTCCTGAATTGAATTCAGACGCAATTATTAAGTAAGGTTACAGTATACCTTGTGCCGTCATCAATTCGTAATTTTGTCATGATCCAAGTATATTACGGTTTCGATGGGTAAAACATTTTCGTAAATTTTTTAACCCCGTATAATTCAATCTCTAACCGGATGTTTAGTACAAAATATGGAGAGGATCAGTACTTATTTAAGATTTCCAATATGATAATTCCAGTTTTTCAGTAATTTTCAATTTAAAGTTATATTCTGTCAGTTTCATCTTTAATTCAAGAAACAGCTGTAGTGGTGGAGCGAAGAAATTTCCCCGATTTGGTGGGGAGAGCAGTGCTTTCACTCTAAAACTAGTTTGCATTGATGTGGGCGGGTGATTTTCATAGTATTCTTGTAATTGCATTTAGCCATTTGTATAGTGTAGTATTGGTCGGCCAGCCTTATGCCACACCACGTTTAGTTTTATTAATATACATGTAATAAATTGTTGTTAAATTTTTGTTAGACTTGGACCTCGATGATAAGTAGTTAACTTATCAAGGCCAGTGTTTGTAGTGTTTTGAATTTATAAATAAATAAATAAATAAATAAAATAATAAAATGCTGATTTTAAATTAACTCTCTATTTAGCAATAAATATTATGTATCTAATTGAAGATTAATATAATTTTTTGTCGCTTACCTGCGTGTATTTTGTATATAGCTTATTACACATACAAATTTAAAAAGAGATTTGAATTCATCTAAATTGTAAAATAATTTACTAAATAGATTTAAACAACTACAGTTATTTTAAAGCCCACCAAGTGTTAAATATTTTGTTACTGAAGTGTGTACAAAGTTAAAAAATGATTCTACACTACTATTCGTATATAGGTATCAGGAAGTATTATCATACCTGTATATCAGAGGATATTATAATACCTGTCAACCAGGCGGTATTAATCTACCTGACTACTAGGCGACATTACACTATCTGTCTACCAAGAGCTGTTGTGATTCCTGTTTCCCAAGCGATACTATATACTTCCTGTCTAACAATTGAAGTTATAATACCTGTCTACCAGGCGATATTGTACTACCAGTTTACAGGCGATATTATACTCGCGATCAAACAGCAAAACAAAAGAGATATATCTTTAAAAGTTGGCAACGAAATATCTGTCTTGGAACAGCATAGTTAAAAGAAAACTGTCTAGAGATTTAAAACCCTAAACATTTTAAAGTATAGCTATAAATACTTTCTTTTCTCAAGACTATATAAGCAGAACCTTTTCAAAAGACTAAGTTGAGCTAAAAAGAAAAAAAACAAAAAAAAAAACTAACATGGGCCCAGGATGAAAGACAAATCTAGTTAGAACGTCGATTGAGCCACATACAGAAGCACTGTGAGCTGTGAGGGTTGCGGAAGTGGTGTGTTTTGATTGCGAAGACCAGAGGAAGTGTGAGCGGTGTTAAGCCCGGCTGGCTTATCGCGCCAAAACATCCTTACGTCACTTGCGCTCGTCCACTGGAAATCCCTTCCATACACGTGTTTTACTGAAAACATATAGCCCTAGAATTGTAGGGGGAAAGTGCAATCGGTTACTTTTTGTAAGATTTTAAAATAAAATATACCACGTAAATTTGGTAATTGGTTGACTTAGGTTTGTGAAGTGCATTTTATAAGCAGGAAGGAGGTAGATGAAAAAATTAAAAGTACTTTGATTTGTTTTATACAAATGTCATCAGTAACTGTTTTGTAAATATGTATTGTCGCTTATTGTAAATTTATGTTTAGGGGGGCATATAGTTCATGTTCTTTATCTAATGTTGTTGGATACTTAAAAGTCCACTTTTACTTTTTCCTCCTATACCATATTATATGGAGAAAGTATTGTTTTCGTCAAAATTTTAAAATTTGAGTTGCTGATGGATTCATTAATTTTGGTGAACCCTGAGTCCAAAACAGTGGTTTTCAGAATGTTGTCTGTCTGCGTGTATGTTTGTGAATGTGCGTGACTGTTGCCTATCTTAACAGAACTAGAGAAGGTCCGCATGGATCGATTTTGATAGAATTTGGTATTTATTTCCAAATCTCCTGTTATTCCATGCATTAAAAAAAGTTTTTGAATATTTTATTTTTAAAAGTAGTATAGGGCTATCCAAAAAAACCCAAAAAAAATGTAAAAACTCGATTTTTTATGGCTTTTGCAATTTTGATTAAAATGTGATGATTTATTAATATAGAAATGTTGAATAAAATCACCCCCTGCATCTCCGAGAAGATTTGCGTTCAAAAGTTATAGGGCAAAAAGTGTTTAAAACATCAATTTCTTGAATCTAAAAAAATTGAAAAAAGCAGTTTGTTTAAAATAAATTTTACTTGTCACCATTAAATCTAAGTAAACTAAATAATGTAGTTTTTAAAATCATTTCTCTACTTCAAGTAAGTGTGGAGAAAATTCAAGTTTTTGTTTAGCGGTAAACGCAGTACGTTGTAAAACGCCACAGATGCCCGTAGCGTCAAACACATGCTGCAAAGCTAGCTATCCGACTGAGCCATCGAGACAGTGTTGTTTGGAGGCTTTTAACACTTTTTTTATATTTTTGGGAGAAAGTATCTGCCATTTTACTTTCTCCCCCTATCCCATAGTATATGGGGAAAGTATTGTTTTCGTAAAACACTTCGCATTAGTTTGATGATGTATATATCCATTTTGGAGCCCCCTTTCCCCCTATAAATGTATATATTGAGAAAGTAAGGTATTGGTTTCGTCAAAATTTTAAAATTTGAGTTGTTGGTAAATTTATCCGTTTTGGTGCCCTCTGAGTCCAAAAAAGTGGTTTTCGAGTGATGTCTGTCTGTGTGTGTGTGTGTGTGTGTGTGTGTGTGTGTGTGTGTGTGTGTGTGTGTGTGTGTGTGTGTGTGTGTGTGTGTGTGTGTGTGTGTGTGTTGTGTGTGTGTGTGTTTGTGTGTGTGTGTGTGTGTGTGTGTGTGTGTGTGTGTGTGTGTGTGTGTGTGTGTGTGTGTGTGTGTGTGTGTGTGTGTGTGTGTGTGTGTGTGTGTGTGTGTGTGTGTGTGTGTGTGTGTGTGTGTGTGTGTGTGTGTGTGTGTGTGTGTGTGTGTGTGTGTGTGTCTGGGTGTATACAGAGCTAGAGAATGCCCCAATGGTCCGATTTTGGTGAAATTTGGTACGTAGGTCCAAACCCAACATAATTCCAGGAGTTTTTTTTTCATTTTTTTTTTAATTTTTGATTTTTAAGGGTGTTTTGCCCCCAAAAACCCTCAAAAATCGTGAAAAATCCAAATTTTTCGAAAACGGCTCTAACGATTTTGATTACAATTTTGTAGTTTATTAAGCTTCAAATGGTGAATAAAATGACACCACCTGCATCTCCGAGAAAATGCTCGTTCAAAAGTTATAGCGTAGTAAGTGTTTCAATTTTTCAATCAATTTTTTTAATTTTCAAAATAGCCGTTATTTTGAAATAAATTTTACTTATGACCATTAAATCAAGCTCAAAAAGCTAAATAATCCAGTATTTTAAATGTTTGCTCTATGTCAAGTGATTGCGGGGAAAATTCAATTTTTTGTTTAGCGGTAAACGCAGTAGGCCTACGTTGTTAAAAGTCACAGACGCTCGTAGGGTCAAACTCACGCTGCTCAGCTGGCAGCTATCCGACTGAGTCATCAAAACATTAATGTTTGAAGATTTTAACATCTTTTTATATTGTTGGGAGAAAGTATGTGTCAGTTAACTGATACCGTTTATTTCAATGTAGTTTTGGAGGGTTGAAATACCTTTTAATGTATTTTTACCGTGCGTGTTTGATACAAATTTTAAAAGCCTACTGAAAAAGCCACTCATATTTAAGCCATATAATGGCTGTAAAGTTAGAAAGAAGCTTAAATTGCGTTAAAGTACTTACTTAGCACTAAATTATAAAGAGTAAAAGACGACTAAATGTAATTTAATATTTTACAACGATATATTATACGAGGATACAAAAGTATAATGGTTAGCACAACTTACTAATTAAAAAAAAAAATCACTGAATTATTTTCCTCTAAAAGGTTTGAATTATATTTTGCTTAGTGAAATTCAATTGATTGAAAATACACTTAGGGTATTGACAATTTCTTCTGGATATATTTTTGTAGCTTCCGTCAGATAGTAATTAGCTACTAATTCTACTTGACTACCAACTGTTTCGACAAAGTTGATATACTTGTTTGCTGCGACACCGATAAATCTAGGAACACGTGATGAAGCGACGACCGGCTCTGGCTAACTGGGGTGGTTAATTATAATGTGGAGTCAGCAGAGTTGATCTACGGCATCCAGAGTGAGGCGGGGAATGATCTACGGCGCCCCGGTGGCTTTGAGCGCTTACTTCTCACCCTAGGCCGAGGTGGAAGGTGAATACATTTTATGTATCGAATTGAACAATTCCATGGTTTAGCTATGTTCATAATTTCCAGCGTACATGACATAGTTTTATTTGTTATAAAAAGAAAAAAAATGGTTACGATTTAAGGGAAAACTCCAAAATTGTTGTCATAGATACCTATAACTATAAATATTTGATATATGAACCCTAATAATACGAAAGATGTCAATTCTGTCCATACGGTACTTATCGATAGTGTATTGATCGATTGTTTTGATAGCATTGTTAATCTTTTGTTTGATCTCATCAGGTATGCTATCTTTTATGGTGGTGTGTAAAATTTTTCTTTGATGTATCCCCCATAAGTAAAAATTACAGAGTCCGGAGGTCAAGGAAGCCAGTTCAGGAGTGCGTCACCTTTCGTTCCAGCGCGCCAAATCCATCGCTTAAAAAATGGATTGTTTAATTCAGCAATTATATTCAAGTGGTAATATGGCGTTTCACTATCCTAAACGTACGTTTCAGAACGTATGTTTCGTAACGTACGTTTCGAAACGTTCGAACGTTTTTGGAATCACTTTGCTAATCTGATTTACCGGTGACTCACCACTTTCTGTTGTATTACACCTTGCAGAATGAAGTTTTCATAATCATAATCTAACTGTGGAAGAAGCCATTCTGTCATCAAGTCCAAAATAAATTCCATTTACTGTCCGTTAATGTGATAATACAAGACACAAATACCCCCGTCGCAGCAGACCTGCGTACTCAGCGAATTTCCAATGGAATTTCAGATTAATTAAATTCCCCATAAAACACCATAAGATCGAGTATTTAGGTTTGCTGCCATTGGGTGTTGTTAGTCTTAGTTAATCAATAATTGGTAAATGTAAACACAAAATTGTATCGAGCTCTGGCAATTTTTATTTTCCCCATAAACCCCATGGGGTATGTAGGTTTGCCACCATATGGGTTTCGTAAGCAAGTATAAGTTAATCTTTATCTATATAATGTACATACCAAATTTGATTAAGTTATGTCAATAAATAAGCAAGATAGAGGATTTTCTTAATTTCCCATAAGAATAACATGGAAAACACATTTTTGGATTCTCCCCTTAACCAGTTATGCTAAGATAAAAGTTTAAAATACCAAATTGTTTGTTTTTTAAGCTCTATTAAATGGTTTCAGTTAAAATTGATGAATTTTAAAAATTAAGGTCCAAAAATGCTAAAAACCCCTTTTAGACCCCTTTCAAACCCCATAACACCCAGTTTCCATAACCCGACAATGCTGGTTCACGAACTCATGACAATAGACCTGGTCTTACATATTCATACCAAATTTCATCAAAATCGGAGGTCCCTCTCAAAAGTTATCGGTACCACGGACACATAGATCTATCTATATATCTATCTTATCATTATATACATAATGATTATATATACATATATATAAAAATGAACGACCTCAAAATGAAAAAGTAACATGGTCCCGGGCTTAGGTCTTACCATGGCTACTACCGTAATAGCGTATTTCCTATAGGGGAATTCGCTAAAAGTGTTCTTATATTCAATCTCATATATTGTAGCAATAAAAAAGTGTATCATTACTCTACTTATTACTATCTTATTATAAATTGATAATTATTAAAATTTTCGGTTACTTTATTGCTTATAAAAGTTTTATAGAATTTTGAAGGTCAGAATCCAAAATATTAACATTTTGTCAATATAGAGAGGAAAGTGCCCCAAGTCAGTAACCTGCCGAAGTCAGTGTGATGGCCCAGCCACCAGTAAATGACCGGCCTCACTCTGCTAATTTGATTTTCCTCACCACTTCCCGTTGTATTACACCTTGAATAACTTATCAAAGTGCCGCAATGCTTTCTGTTAGCCGATATCTACTCCAACTCTCTAGGAAATAGAAAATGACTCCAACTTCTTTTAAGGTATTACTTTTTTGGCTTTATCATATTGGTGTATAAATAATAACACACTTTAAAAATGATGTTCTCATTAACTATTTTACTTGATTTTAATCATTTTCTATAAATTACATAACCTACAAAATTAAAACTTGAAATAACTATTTATAACTGATACGTATTAAAGTTCAATCATTACCGTAATTACAAATACTAAATATTTAAAGAGCTAACCATAATATACATTTCATATGAGAAAATCTTTTTATATATACACAGAAAAAGTCAAACAATCAAGGAGAATATTTTTTCTGCATAATTGGCGTTCAAAATATTTGTTATTGTTGCTTGGTTGTCGAAGTACAACCAAGCAATGAGTCAGATGTCCAATTCTCGTTCTGAAATCCATCGTCAATCAGTAACGTAGCGAAAAATATTGTGTTCTGTTTGAAAACCATAGTAACCAAAGTATTTTTTATTTATTTGAAATTTTATGTTCCTGGGCGTGAACGTGGTTAATTATTTCGTTGGTTTATTTCACCTATGATACAGGGTAATTAAACTGATATGATATTTTTCGTTGGATACAAAAAAATTAATATTTGGAATGCATTAATTATAATTAATGGTTTTAGCCCCTGAGCTGTGAGAATAAACGTAAGACTAAATTACTTACAGATTCCGTCAAAAAACAGCTCAATGTTAATTTATAAACATGGTCAGGACATGTTTCGATGACAGTACATCATCTTTAACTGACGAAAACGTGAAATTCTTCGGCTGTTAGGCGTCTTCAAAAAAAAAATAAATAAATAAATAAATAAAAAAAAATAAAAAATAAAAATAATTAAAAAATAAATAAATAACACATACAAAGCTCACACATACGCACATTAAAACAAACACCGAACGTTTTCGTCAGCTGAAGATGATGTACTGACATCGAAACATGTCCTGACCATGTTTATAAATTAACATTGAACTGATTTTGACGGAATCTGTAAGTAATTTAGTCTTACGTAATGCATTAAATACTATATTATTTTTGGATATACATTTTAGTAATTAATTTATGCAATTGCAGTAATGAAGAAGATTTTCATCGTACGTAATCTAAATTTATTTGTATAATAAAAGTGAAAAGTTTGTCTTGAGAAGGCTTCTCTAGCATTTACAGCGTATAGTAGTCTCCAAGGAAACATCGTTGTTTTCTTTCCAGTTGATTATTTGAGCTCTGATATAACGACTGTCTGATACTAAGCATTACAATCCAATCCCCAGTCCACTAAAACAGCCCAATCTCCACTTCCTTTGCCTTTGATAAGTTTCATTTCTTAAAACTGAAATTTATAAAATAAATACTCATTCACAAAATAAGTAATATTTTGTATTTGGTTAATATGTTATGAAGAATAGAAGAATTTATGTTATAAATCATACAGACGTTTTAACATTAGTAAGCATGACTTGAGGTTACATTTAATTCGTATAAGTACTTAAAACCCTATTCAAGTTTAATCTATCTGCAATATGAATTTAAACTAGGAGAATAAATCTATTGTGAATAACAAATTATTTTTTTTTAAGATTTTATGTAAAGATGATAAGCCTAGTAAATATTGCAGGAAATAATTTCTTCAGGCAAGCCTAGGAATACTGTAATCTAGTATACCTAACCAAAGAATATACAATACTTAATTGAACCATTTCGTTAAGTAATATATGAGAAACCATACAAAATCAACCAGGATTTAAACCCCTGGTATTTAAATTTGGAACTTCCCAACCACTGTGCTACCAAACTTTGAACACTAGATACAAGCTGTCTAGTTCTATAAATAATATTTTCTTTGAATTTAAATTTATTTTTTCAACTATTCAATACACAAAAATAAAAATCGGACTATTATCCATCATAATTGAGTACATGGCAATCTCTATGTTGAGTGTTCGTCAGTTAACAATGTGTTTAGGTACGTTGTAAATTATTTCCATTCTCGCATACAGCACACCAATGTTGAAATCATATGAGTCCCCCCACCCAATCCCCTCCCCGACCACTCCCCGTGAACCCAGTAACGTTGGCGACATTGTGATAGTGTTATCAAGGTAATGGATGGCCTACTCTATTCATATTCCCCCCCACTCGACGTGTCTAGTATATACCAGTGTTTTAAGTCAAAATAAAAATAATATCTATATTTATAAAAGAGGAAGTATGTATGTATGTATGTTGTCTATGGTCTCCGACACCACTTGACGGATTGTAATGAAACTTTCATGAATTATTAAGCATTATTCAATGATAGTTTGTGTGAAGTTTGGTGCAAATCTGTCCAAAGGGCTCTGACTCAGAGGGCATACAGTTAGTAAAAAAATCTGAAAACCTCTATTACAAACTCTACAACAAATCTAATAAAAAATTCTAGTCCTAGGTATTCCAGTAATTTCCTATATTCAGGTTAAAATAATAAAACTTCTTCCGACACTACTCAATATTTTACACTTATACTGTAATTGTTTACAACACGGTAAATATAAGTAAAAGATCTTATAATAGCGATCGATTTTGACCAGTCAAACCGGTCATCACCAGGCCCAATCCGAGACTCAGGACTCAGGTAAAACTAATTCGAATAATTTTTTTAGGTCTCTAAGGAAATAAAAAATGATGCTACCCCCAGAATAATTCATAATGCCGAACCACTAAATAAGGATTCTTACAGGAAAAACTCTTCAAAATAACATAAGTAATGATTGATCAACCACATATCACTTGATGCAGCGGCTATGGCAGGACACTCCGGCAACACAGAGTGTAATGGTTGGTCTACGAGCGATATTGCTCCTGTGTGGAACGGATGGTTGACGCGAAACAAGATAATTGGCCTTTGAACTCTGCACCTTTAGGTAACTGGCGTCGCGCAACCAACGGCGAATTGGTCATCAAATGTTTAACTGACTCTCACCTCGGCTCCATGTTTTACTTTAAAACCTGGATAAGGTATAAAACTCTTATTTAATACCTCCAAAAAACTATGGAAAAATTTATTTTACAAATGGGTCGATACTTAGTTAAAGTGGGTTTACTTAAAAGTAAATCTGGTTTTTATTATGTTTTCGATTAAATGAATTAATTAGGGTTCTTACGGACTCTGTGAAGATTATTGTTATAGTATTAATTGAAAATGTTAATTTATGTTTTGATTTTATAATTGTTGCTAAACATTTGAAGTAAGTTCCCCGCATGGAATGAAAAGATTTGCTTAAAAGTTTGCTTTTATACCTAGAAATCATTTGAGCTTCAAATGACTATCATTGCTTTTACTACATTGACGGCTATGAAAGATTTATTTTCTTGTATACCCAAGTAATGTCAATGCAAACGTGTCTTTAGTTCTGTACAATTATGAACTACATTATTCACATTTTTGTATTATTAAAAATGTTTGTAATGGTATAGTCTTTTCACGATATTCATGATCTAAAAAGATTTGTGATATTTTTTATAATATGTTCAAAATACCTTTTGAAGCTTCTCATGGGGGTACAAACCACTAATTAAACTATTAAAATTGTCTTTTGTAATTTAATCTTTTGCTATGAAATCTTTTTTTAATGAGACGGATACGTACGTAGTGATTCTTCGAAAATTAATGTTCCTACATTTCATAGACATTTTCCACCGTATTACAACAATTCTTGTCCATAAATCGCAATCTTTTGATTTTATCACAGCTGGGAATAAAATAAATATGAGCTTCAATTATAAGACCATACCTATCTGGTACCTATTGGTGCTAATTTAGCGCGCCGTTGGCAGCAATGATTGTTGTGTTGGATGCAGCTCAAAACAACAGCACAATGGCAGCCTACGTGAGGGCCACAATATCTATTGCCTGGGCAGGGTTGCACTGAATGTTAGGTTGGCAGCAATGATTGTTGTGTTGGATGCAGCTCAAAACAACAGCACAATGGCAGCCTACGTGAGGGCCACGATATCTATCGCCTGGGCAGGGTTGCAATGAATGATAGGTTGGCAGCAATGATTGGTGTGCTGGATGCAGCTCCAAACAACAGCACAATGGCAGCCTACATGAGGGCCACAATAGTGGTCGCCTGGGCAGGATTGCAATGAATGATAGGTTGTCAGCAATGATTGGTGTGCTGGATGCAGCTCCAAACAACAGCACAATGACAGCCTACGTGAGGGCCACAATATCTATCGCCTGGGCAGGGTTGCAATGAATGATAGGTTGGCAGCAATGATTGGTGTGCTGGATGCAGCTCCAAACAACAGCAAAATGACAGCCTACGTGAGGGTCAAGTGATTGCGGGGAAAATTCAATTTTTTGTTTAGCGGTAAACGCAGTAGGCCTACGTTGTTAAAAGTCACAGACGCTCGTAGGGTCAAACTCACGCTGCTCAGCTGGCAGCTATCCGACTGAGTCATCAAAACATTAATGTTTGAAGATTTTAACATCTTTTTATATTGTTGGGAGAAAGTATGTGTCAGTTAACTGATACCGTTTATTTCAATGTAGTTTTGGAGGGTTGAAATACCTTTTAATGTATTTTTACCGTGCGTGTTTGATACAAATTTTAAAAGCCTACTGAAAAAGCCACTCATATTTAAGCCATATAATGGCTGTAAAGTTAGAAAGAAGCTTAAATTGCGTTAAAGTACTTACTTAGCACTAAATTATAAAGAGTAAAAGACGACTAAATGTAATTTAATATTTTACAACGATATATTATACGAGGATACAAAAGTATAATGGTTAGCACAACTTACTAATTAAAAAAAAAAATCACTGAATTATTTTCCTCTAAAAGGTTTGAATTATATTTTGCTTAGTGAAATTCAATTGATTGAAAATACACTTAGGGTATTGACAATTTCTTCTGGATATATTTTTGTAGCTTCCGTCAGATAGTAATTAGCTACTAATTCTACTTGACTACCAACTGTTTCGACAAAGTTGATATACTTGTTTGCTGCGACACCGATAAATCTAGGAACACGTGATGAAGCGACGACCGGCTCTGGCTAACTGGGGTGGTTAATTATAATGTGGAGTCAGCAGAGTTGATCTACGGCATCCAGAGTGAGGCGGGGAATGATCTACGGCGCCCCGGTGGCTTTGAGCGCTTACTTCTCACCCTAGGCCGAGGTGGAAGGTGAATACATTTTATGTATCGAATTGAACAATTCCATGGTTTAGCTAAGGAGGCGAGGAGTGGTTAAGCAGTTAAGATTATCGCAAACAGTTATAGAAAGTTAAGTAATATTAAATTAATACGAAGCAAAGTAATTGCGATTATATTAAATCGAAGTACAGGGTCATTACAAATGATGTTCATAATTTCCAGCGTACATGACATAGTTTTATTTGTTATAAAAAGAAAAAAAATGGTTACGATTTAAGGGAAAACTCCAAAATTGTTGTCATAGATACCTATAACTATAAATATTTTATATATGAACCCTAATAATACGAAAGATGTCAATTCTGTCCATACGGTACTTATCGATAGTGTATTGATCGATTGTTTTGATAGCATTGTTAATCTTTTGTTTGATCTCATCAGGTATGCTATCTTTTATGGTGGTGTGTAAAATTTTTCTTTGATGTATCCCCCATAAGTAAAAATTACAGAGTCCGGAGGTCAAGGAAGCCAGTTCAGGAGTGCGTCACCTTTCGTTCCAGCGCGCCAAATCCATCGCTTAAAAAATGGATTGTTTAATTCAGCAATTATATTCAAGTGGTAATATGGCGTTTCACTATCCTAAACGTACGTTTCAGAACGTATGTTTCGTAACGTACGTTTCGAAACGTTCGAACGTTTTTGGAATCACTTTGCTAATCTGATTTACCGGTGACTCACCACTTTCTGTTGTATTACACCTTGCAGAATGAAGTTTTCATAATCATAATCTAACTGTGGAAGAAGCCATTCTGTCATCAAGTCCAAAATAAATTCCATTTACTGTCCGTTAATGTGATAATACAAGACACAAATACCCCCGTCGCAGCAGACCTGCGTACTCAGCGAATTTCCAATGGAATTTCAGATTAATTAAATTCCCCATAAAACACCATAAGATCGAGTATTTAGGTTTGCTGCCATTGGGTGTTGTTAGTCTTAGTTAATCAATAATTGGTAAATGTAAACACAAAATTGTATCGAGCTCTGGCAATTTTTATTTTCCCCATAAACCCCATGGGGTATGTAGGTTTGCCACCATATGGGTTTCGTAAGCAAGTATAAGTTAATCTTTATCTATATAATGTACATACCAAATTTGATTAAGTTATGTCAATAAATAAGCAAGATAGAGGATTTTCTTGATTTCCCATAAGAATAACATGGAAAACACATTTTTGGATTCTCCCCTTAACCAGTTATGCTAAGATAAAAGTTTAAAATACCAAATTGTTTGTTTTTTAAGCTCTATTAAATGGTTTCAGTTAAAATTGATGAATTTTAAAAATTAAGGTCCAAAAATGCTAAAAACCCCTTTTAGACCCCTTTCAAACCCCATAACACCCAGTTTCCATAACCCGACAATGCTGGTTCACGAACTCATGACAATAGACCTGGTCTTACATATTCATACCAAATTTCATCAAAATCGGAGGTCCCTCTCAAAAGTTATCGGTACCACGGACACATAGATCTATCTATATATCTATCTTATCATTATATACATAATGATTATATATACATATATATAAAAATGAACGACCTCAAAATGAAAAAGTAACATGGTCCCGGGCTTAGGTCTTACCATGGCTACTACCGTAATAGCGTATTTCCTATAGGGGAATTCGCTAAAAGTGTTCTTATATTCAATCTCATATATTGTAGCAATAAAAAAGTGTATCATTACTCTACTTATTACTATCTTATTATAAATTGATAATTATTAAAATTTTCGGTTACTTTATTGCTTATAAAAGTTTTATAGAATTTTGAAGGTCAGAATCCAAAATATTAACATTTTGTCAATATAGAGAGGAAAGTGCCCCAAGTCAGTAACCTGCCGAAGTCAGTGTGATGGCCCAGCCACCAGTAAATGACCGGCCTCACTCTGCTAATTTGATTTTCCTCACCACTTCCCGTTGTATTACACCTTGAATAACTTATCAAAGTGCCGCAATGCTTTCTGTTAGCCGATATCTACTCCAACTCTCTAGGAAATAGAAAATGACTCCAACTTCTTTTAAGGTATTACTTTTTTGGCTTTATCATATTGGTGTATAAATAATAACACACTTTAAAAATGATGTTCTCATTAACTATTTTACTTGATTTTAATCATTTTCTATAAATTACATAACCTACAAAATTAAAACTTGAAATAACTATTTATAACTGATACGTATTAAAGTTCAATCATTACCGTAATTACAAATACTAAATATTTAAAGAGCTAACCATAATATACATTTCATATGAGAAAATCTTTTTATATATACACAGAAAAAGTCAAACAATCAAGGAGAATATTTTTTCTGCATAATTGGCGTTCAAAATATTTGTTATTGTTGCTTGGTTGTCGAAGTACAACCAAGCAATGAGTCAGATGTCCAATTCTCGTTCTGAAATCCATCGTCAATCAGTAACGTAGCGAAAAATATTGTGTTCTGTTTGAAAACCATAGTAACCAAAGTATTTTTTATTTATTTGAAATTTTATGTTCCTGGGCGTGAACGTGGTTAATTATTTCGTTGGTTTATTTCACCTATGATACAGGGTAATTAAACTGATATGATATTTTTCCTTGGATACAAAAAAATTAATATTTGGAATGCATTAATTATAATTAATGGTTTTAGCCCCTGAGCTGTGAGAATAAACGTAAGACTAAATTACTTACAGATTCCGTCAAAAAACAGCTCAATGTTAATTTATAAACATGGTCAGGACATGTTTCGATGACAGTACATCATCTTTAACTGACGAAAACGTGAAATTCTTCGGCTGTTAGGCGTCTTCAAAAAAATAAATAAATAAATAAATAAATAAAAAAAAATAAAAAATAAAAATAATTAAAAAATAAATAAATAACACATACAAAGCTCACACATACGCACATTAAAACAAACACCGAACGTTTTCGTCAGCTGAAGATGATGTACTGACATCGAAACATGTCCTGACCATGTTTATAAATTAACATTGAACTGATTTTGACGGAATCTGTAAGTAATTTAGTCTTACGTAATGCATTAAATACTATATTATTTTTGGATATACATTTTAGTAATTAATTTATGCAATTGCAGTAATGAAGAAGATTTTCATCGTACGTAATCTAAATTTATTTTTATAATAAAAGTGAAAAGTTTGTCTTGAGAAGGCTTCTCTAGCATTTACAGCGTATAGTAGTCTCCAAGGAAACATCGTTGTTTTCTTTCCAGTTGATTATTTGAGCTCTGATATAACGACTGTCTGATACTAAGCATTACAATCCAATCCCCAGTCCACTAAAACAGCCCAATCTCCACTTCCTTTGCCTTTGATAAGTTTCATTTCTTAAAACTGAAATTTATAAAATAAATACTCATTCACAAAATAAGTAATATTTTGTATTTGGTTAATATGTTATGAAGAATAGAAGAATTTATGTTATAAATCATACAGACGTTTTAACATTAGTAAGCATGACTTGAGGTTACATTTAATTCGTATAAGTACTTAAAACCCTATTCAAGTTTAATCTATCTGCAATATGAATTTAAACTAGGAGAATAAATCTATTGTGAATAACAAATTATTTTTTTTTAAGATTTTATGTAAAGATGATAAGCCTAGTAAATATTGCAGGAAATAATTTCTTCAGGCAAGCCTAGGAATACTGTAATCTAGTATACCTAACCAAAGAATATACAATACTTAATTGAACCATTTCGTTAAGTAATATATGAGAAACCATACAAAATCAACCAGGATTTAAACCCCTGGTATTTAAATTTAAAACTTCCCAACCACTGTGCTACCAAACTTTGAACACTAGATACAAGCTGTCTAGTTCTATAAATAATATTTTCTTTGAATTTAAATTTATTTTTTCAACTATTCAATACACAAAAATAAAAATCGGACTATTATCCATCATAATTGAGTACATGGCAATCTCTATGTTGAGTGTTCGTCAGTTAACAATGTGTTTAGGTACGTTGTAAATTATTTCCATTCTCGCATACAGCACACCAATGTTGAAATCATATGAGTCCCCCCACCCAATCCCCTCCCCGACCACTCCCCGTGAACCCAGTAACGTTGGCGACATTGTGATAGTGTTATCAAGGTAATGGATGGCCTACTCTATTCATATTCCCCCCCACTCGACGTGTCTAGTATATACCAGTGTTTTAAGTCAAAATAAAAATAATATCTATATTTATAAAAGAGGAAGTATGTATGTATGTATGTTGTCTATGGTCTCCGACACCACTTGACGGATTGTAATGAAACTTTCATGAATTATTAAGCATTATTCAATGATAGTTTGTGTGAAGTTTGGTGCAAATCTGTCCAAAGGGCTCTGACTCAGAGGGCATACAGTTAGTAAAAAAATCTGAAAACCTCTATTACAAACTCTACAACAAATCTAATAAAAAATTCTAGTCCTAGGTATTCCAGTAATTTCCTATATTCAGGTTAAAATAATAAAACTTCTTCCGACACTACTCAATATTTTACACTTATACTGTAATTGTTTACAACACGGTAAATATAAGTAAAAGATCTTATAATAGCGATCGATTTTGACCAGTCAAACCGGTCATCACCAGGCCCAATCCGAGACTCAGGACTCAGGTAAAACTAATTCGAATAATTTTTTTAGGTCTCTAAGGAAATAAAAAATGATGCTACCCCCAGAATAATTCATAATGCCGAACCACTAAATAAGGATTCTTACAGGAAAAACTCTTCAAAATAACATAAGTAATGATTGATCAACCACATATCACTTGATGCAGCGGCTATGGCAGGACACTCCGGCAACACAGAGTGTAATGGTTGGTCTACGAGCGATATTGCTCCTGTGTGGAACGGATGGTTGACGCGAAACAAGATAATTGGCCTTTGAACTTTGCACCTTTAGGTAACTGGCGTCGCGCAACCAACGGCGAATTGGTCATCAAATGTTTAACTGACTCTCACCTCGGCTCCATGTTTTACTTTAAAACCTGGATAAGGTATAAAACTCTTATTTAATACCTCCAAAAAACTATGGAAAAATTTATTTTACAAATGGGTCGATACTTAGTTAAAGTGGGTTTACTTAAAAGTAAATCTGGTTTTTATTATGTTTTCGATTAAATGAATTAATTAGGGTTCTTACGGACTCTGTGAAGATTATTGTTATAGTATTAATTGAAAATGTTAATTTATGTTTTGATTTTATAATTGTTGCTAAACATTTGAAGTAAGTTCCCCGCATGGAATGAAAAGATTTGCTTAAAAGTTTGCTTTTATACCTAGAAATCATTTGAGCTTCAAATGACTATCATTGCTTTTACTACATTGACGGCTATGAAAGATTTATTTTCTTGTATACCCAAGTAATGTCAATGCAAACGTGTGTTTAGTT
Source organism: Neoaliturus tenellus (assembly GCA_030545055.2). Taxonomy (NCBI): domain Eukaryota; kingdom Metazoa; phylum Arthropoda; class Insecta; order Hemiptera; family Cicadellidae; genus Neoaliturus; species Neoaliturus tenellus. Next base: position 60,118,143 of record CM061536.1, on the reverse strand, counting down.
CTGTACAATTATGAACTACATTATTCACATTTTTGTATTATTAAAAATGTTTGTAATGGTATAGTCTTTTCACGATATTCATGATCTAAAAAGATTTGTGATATTTTTTATAATATGTTCAAAATACCTTTTGAAGCTTCTCATGGGGGTACAAACCACTAATTAAACTATTAAAATTGTCTTTTGTAATTTAATCTTTTGCTATGAAATCTTTTTTAATGAGACGGATACGTACGTAGTGATTCTTCGAAAATTAATGTTCCTACATTTCATAGACATTTTCCACCGTATTACAACAATTCTTGTCCATAAATCGCAATCTTTGATTTTATCACAGCTGGGAATAAAATAAATATGAGCTTCAATTATAAGACCATACCTATCTGGTACCTATTGGTGCTAATTTAGCGCGCCGTTGGCAGCAATGATTGTTGTGTTGGATGCAGCTCAAAACAACAGCACAATGGCAGCCTACGTGAGGGCCACAATATCTATTGCCTGGCAGGGTTGCACTGAATGTTAGGTTGGCAGCAATGATTGTTGTGTTGGATGCAGCTCAAACAACAGCACAATGGCAGCCTACGTGAGGCCACGATATCTATCGCCTGGGCAGGGTTGCAATGAATGATAGGTTGGCAGCAATGATTGGTGTGCTGGATGCAGCTCCAAACAACAGCACAATGGCAGCCTACATGAGGGCCACAATAGTGGTCGCCTGGGCAGGATTGCAATGAATGATAGGTTGTCAGCAATGATTGGTGTGCTGGATGCAGCTCCAAACAACAGCACAATGACAGCCTACGTGAGGGCCACAATATCTATCGCCTGGGCAGGGTTGCAATGAATGATAGGTTGGCAGCAATGATTGGTGTGCTGGATGCAGCTCCAAACAACAGCACAATGACAGCCTACGTGAGGGCCACAATATCTATCACCTGGGCAGGGTTGCAATGAATGATAGGTTGGCAGCAATGATTGGTGTGCTGGATGCAGCTCCAAACAACAGCACAATGACAGCCTACGTGAGGGCCACAATATCTATCGCCTGGGCAGGGTTGCAATGAATGATAGGTTGGCAGCATGATTGGTGTGCTGGATGCAGCTCCAAACAACAGCACAATGACAGCCTACGTGAGGGCCACAATATCTATCGCCTGGGCAGGGTTGCACTGAATGTCAGGTTGGCAGCAATGATTGTTGTGCTGGATGCAGCTCCAAACAACAGCACAATGACAGCCTACGTGAGGGCCACTATATCTATCGCCTGGGCAGGGTTGCAATGAATGATAGGTTGGCAGCAATGATTGGTGTGCTGGATGCAGCTCCAAACAACAGCACAATGACAGCCTACGTGAGGGCCACAATATCTATCGCCTGGGCAGGGTTGCAATGAATGATAGGTTGGCAGCAATGATTGGTGTGCTGGATGCAGCTCCAAACAACAGCACAATGACAGCCTACGTGAGGGCCACAATATCTATCGCCTGGGCAGGGTTGCAATGAATGATAGGTTGGCAGCAATGATTGGTGTGCTGGATGCAGCTCCAAACAACAGCACAATGACAGCCTACGTGAGGGCCACAATATCTATCGCCTGGGCAGGGTTGCAATGAATGATAGGTTGGCAGCAATGATTGGTGTGCTGGATGCAGCTCCAATTTGACATTTGCCACAACAGCCAAATTCAATTCCAATTTGACACAACAGCACAATGACAGCCTACGTGAGGGCCACAATATCTATCGCCTGGGCAGGGTTGCAATGAATGATAGGGTTGGCAGCAATGATTGGTGTGCTGGATGCAGCTCCAAACAACAGCACAATGGCAGCCTACATGAGGGCCACAATAGCGGTCGCCTGGGCAGGGTTGCAATGAATGATAGGTTGTCAGCAATGATTGGTGTGCTGGATGCAGCTCCAAACAACAGCACAATGGCAGCCTACATGAGGGCCACAATAGCGGTCGCCTGGGCAGGGTTGCAATGAATGATAGGTTGTCAGCAATGATTGGTGTGCTGGATGCAGCTCAAACAACAGCACAATGGCAGCCTACATGAGGGCCACAATAGCGGTCGCCTGGCAGGGTTGCAATGAATGATAGGTTGTCAGCAATGATTGGTATGCTGGATGCAGCTTCAAACAACAGCACAATGGCAGCCTACATGAGGGCCACAATATCTATCGCCTGGGCAGGGTTGCACTGAATTTCAGGTTGCAGCAATGATTGGTGTGCTGGTTGCAGCTCCAAACAACAGCACAATGGCAGCCTACATGAGGGCCACAATATCTATCGCCTGGCAGGGTTGCAATGAATGATAGGTTGGCAGCAATGATTGGTGTGCTGGATGCAGCTCCAAACAACAGCACAATGACAGCCTACGTGAGGGCCACAATATCTATCGCCTGGGCAGGGTTGCAATGAATGATAGGTTGTCAGCAATGATTGGTGTGCTGGATGCAGCTCCAAACAACAGCACAATGGCAGCCTACATGAGGGCCACAATATCTATCGCCTGGGCAGGGTTGCACTGAATGTCAGGTTGGCAGCAATGATTGTTGTGCTGATTGCAGCTCCAAACAACAGCACAATGGCAGCCTACATGAGGGCCACAATATCTATCGCCTGGGCAGGGTTGCACTGAATGTCAGGTTGTCAGCAATGATTGGTGTGCTGGATGCAGCTCCAAACAACAGCACAATGGCAGCCTACATGAGGGCCACAATATCTATCGCCTGGGCAGGGTTGCACTGAATTTCAGGTTGGCAGCAATGATTGGTGTGCTGGTTGCAGCTCCAAACAACAGCACAATGGCAGCCTACATGAGGGCCACAATATCTATCGCCTGGGCAGGGTTGCAATGAATGATAGGTTGGCAGCAATGATTGGTGTGCTGGATGCAGCTCCAAACAACAGCACAATGACAGCCTACGTGAGGGCCACAATATCTATCGCCTGGGCAGGGTTGCAATGAATGATAGGTTGTCAGCAATGATTGGTGTGCTGGATGCAGCTCCAAACAACAGCACAATGGCAGCCTACATGAGGGCCACAATATCTATCGCCTGGGCAGGGTTGCACTGAATGTCAGGTTGGCAGCAATGATTGTTGTGCTGATTGCAGCTCCAAACAACAGCACAATGGCAGCCTACGTGAGGGCCACAATATCTATCGCCTGGGCAGGGTTGCACTGAATGTCAGGTTGGCAGCAATGATTGTTGTGCTGATTGCAGCTCCAAACAACAGCACAATGGCAGCCTACGTGAGGGCCACAATATCTATCGCCTGGGCAGGGTTGCACTGAATGTCAGGTTGGCAGCAATGATTGTTGTGCTGATTGCAGCTCCAAACAACAGCACAATGGCAGCCTACGTGAGGGCCACAATATCTATCGCCTGGGCAGGGTTGCACTGAATGTCAGGTTGGCAGCAATGATTGGTGTGCTGGTTGCAGCTCCAAACAACAGCACAATGGCAGCCTACGTGAGGGCCACAATATCTATCGCCTGGGCAGGGTTGCACTGAATGTCAGGTTGGCAGCAATGATTGGTGTGCTGGATGCAGCTCCAAACAACAGCACAATGGCAGCCTACGTGAGGGCCACAATATCTATCGCCTGGGCAGGGTTGCACTGAATGTCAGGTTGGCAGCAATGATTAGTGTGCTGGATGCAGCTCCAAACAACAGCACAATGGCAGCCTACGTGAGGGCCACAATATCTATCGCCTGGGCAGGGTTGCACTGAATGTTAGGTTGGCAGCAATGATTGGTGTGCTGGATGCAGCTCCAAACAACAGCACAATGGCAGCCTACATGAGGGCCACAATATCTATCGCCTGGGCAGGGTTGCAATGAATGATAGTTTGGCAGCAATGATTGGTGTGCTGGATGCAGCTCCAAACAACAGCACAATGGCAGCCTACGTGAGGGCCACAATATCTATCGCCTGTGCAGGGTTGCACTGAATGTCAGGTTGGCAGCAATGATTGGTGTGCTGGATGCAGCTCCAAACAACAGCACAATGGCAGCCTACGTGAGGGCCACAATATCTATCGCCTGGGCAGGGTTGCACTGAATGTCAGGTTGGCAGCAATGATTGGTGTGCTGGATGCAGCTCCAAACAACAGCACAATGGCAGCCTACGTGAGGGCCACAATATCTATCGCCTGGTCAGGGTTGCACTGAGTGGCAGCAATGATTGGTGTGCTGGATGCAGCTCCAAACAACAGCACAATGGCAGCCTACGTGAGGGCCACAATATCTATCGCCTGGGCAGGGTTGCACTGAATGTCAGGTTGGCAGCAATGATTGGTGTGCTGGATGCAGCTCCAAACAACAGCACAATGGCAGCCTACGTGAGGGCCACAATATCTATCGCCTGGGCAGGGTTGCACTGAATGTTATGCAGTCAAATGAATATTTGATGGTGCAATTTCAGCAGGTTTATTGCAGATTTTATCTTGATGGTTGTGAATTGTAATCCCCCTATAATGACTATACAAGAAACAACAAACTGTTAAAAACGTAGAACTAGTTTTTACAATGTAAAATTTAGCTTAAAAATGTTTTTTTCAAGATTATACATGGAAATCAAAACATATGCAGCTTACTTTGTGATATATAAAAATTTGACACATTCAAATGAGAGGAACTTATGCAATTAATTGACATTTTCAGTATTTAAGCATGGTATAGCTCCTAAAGTGGTAGGTTCAGGAAAAAATGTTCTAGAATAAAAAAAATCTCAAACTTACGTGTAGATTCCCAAAACACCATAAAATATATTGCTTTATTTACAGTTAAGCTACTTAAATATTAGGGGAAATTTGATTCACTTAAACAATTTTTTGTGAAATATGTTCAACTTTTTGGAATTAATTACTTGATCACACGAAATGATCTATTTTATAATTTCGAATATAAAATTAACTCTAAAAATAAAAACCTCCTTATAAATGAAATACATGTACATACGGTCTACGAAGACAGTTAATGCCCAAAGACAGTTTTTGCTGCACTGTGAGTTAATATACAATGTTCTGTCCTGACATTACCTGGCAATCTTCTATAAAAATTTGCTGTACTATTAGAAATTTTAAATCCGCTAATTTTGAAAGTCAAATGAATGAATTACCTGAGATCGGATTACTAACGAACGATCAGTAACGAATACCAAAATTATCTTTCATGAAAAATAAAAAGTATTACTAGCTAACACGCTGTAGAATAGTATTAAAAAATGCATAGGTAATCAATATAAAATTTTCATTTTTTTTTGTTGTCTAAATAAGTTTAGTTGTAAACGATAAATCTGGAGCCATCGCACTGCTGACCAGGCAGCCAGCGAGCGGTTGTGAGTCGCAATTTACCGGTTCGCCAGCTCGTTATGATTCGCAATCACATCGAAAACAAAATACCGCTCCATTGGGAGATAAAACCGTTCCGAACTCACGACTCATTCTGCTTCATTAGTAATATTACCTTTTCAACCCTGGAATTACGTTAAAAAGTTAAAAAAATAATACGCTTAGTCATGCATAATAATTTATTAGCCTATTAGTAAAATGCTTAGTCAAATTAATTTTTTTTTGGGCATTTGTTTTTATGTACTAAAGGAAATTAAGTGAAAGAAACAAATACGCCATAGTTGTAGTGACGACTGAAATTTCAACAATAATCTATGGATATTTTACCAACAAAATGACTGACGGAGACCAAAGAATGTTGTTTTTTTCATTTCATACGTCCAGTGAACACCATTTTTACATAGAAAAGGTATAGATGTAGACCATTCAAGATGATAGATACAAAACCATTACGTACATAAAAACTGTCAAATAAATAACTTAAATACTAGACATGCAGATCATTGGGGTTGGCAGATACAAAAAAAATATGTACATAATATATGTGCATGTTTTTTTAGCAAAACAAAAAGCTATAAATAAATAACTTGAATGCCTGAAATGTATACATCGTATGGCTATCATATCCAGCTACCAACTTTAAATAATACCTAAAATGATAATCATACAAGATTTTTAAACCAGAAATAATTATAACGTGCATAACAAAAGTGTAAATAAATAACTTAAACACTTTGTATGCCCAGAAACAAGATAACCTCATGCACATATATGGAAATAACATTAAACAAAGACAATACATAAAGCAGGCTATAAATGCACTGTGCACTGTGTTATACATGAAAATGTGCAAATAAATAACTTAAATAGGCCTATTATAAACATGACCAGAAAACATCAACAAGAATTGTACATGTAAAAATTTGAAAATACAGGTATCACTAAATATTGGCAGTAAAGCAAAAATGTACATTTTTTGAACATTTTTTATCGCATTTTATGAAACAAAAAATTCTCATATGAAATTTTTTTGTTTCATTACTAGACAATGAAAAAAATCATATCAGAGGGCGAAAAAAAATCCAGCACCCGAGAGTCCTTTCTTAACCTGGCCGTCGTTCATGTAAATATATCAAACTCTGCTACACAGGGTTGTTGCCTATGTTGATGCTAGTAAAAACTTAATTTTATATAATAATCAAAGGTTGTAATATCTTTTAGTAATATCTTTTGCTTATCCTTGATAAGCAGCGCATTTATTACGTTTTCCTCTAATCCGAGACCGTATTTCTCCCTTCCCCTGGTTTTGGGGGGAGGGGTGGATTGTAGTGGGGTGGGTAGTGGGGGCGCAGTGTTGCTTGGGTTGTGTCTGTATAATTAACATTCCAATGCTTCTCATTAAGTCTAAGCTCTGTACCCAACCCTTGTCTAATTCTCGGTTCATAATAATAATACTTGTCTTTTACTACAGTTTACGGTAGGCCTGTATTTGTTACGTAAGTAATTACAGTAGATGGTCGATAATCCGAACTAATTGGGACCAGAGGTAGTTTGGATTATCAAATTATTCTAATGGTGAAATTCAGGAACTTTCCTAAATTTACAACCACTAATTCCCTTTGTAAAAAACTTCAAAATAATCTATAGGCTTTGATAAAAAAGATTTAAAAGATAAAGTAGAACACATTTTTTTGTATTCGGGTATTACATCAATGTAATATATCGTGTAATATATATTGTATTGAGTGTAGGCCTTTATTGTAAAGAATGAACAACTTGACTGTGCCACCATTAGCATATCATAAACAATGGGAGTTAAAGACAACTTTAAATGGAAACTTCACCTAGTTTTTTAAGGCAACAAAAAATATGAATATATTTTTTGTACTTGACCGCCACTTCCCAATGTGGCGGAGGCGGCCTGCTTTCAGTCATAACAATTATCGATCCAAATAATAAGGTTCTTTGCCGCAACAACACTTGAAATTAATTGTTGCGAGAAAAGAATATATTTAATTTGTTTTTATATTTAAAAATGATAAATACTTTTAGAAATATTTTCGTCATAAGTGTAAATGTAACTAAAAGTTTAATAATATAAAATTCATTAGAAGAAAACAAATGTAAACATTAAATATATTTTTATATTCATACAAAACAACAAATCAATATTTAAATTTTTGTTATCTTTTATAATTTTACCGTTTAAAAAAATGTTACATTACAGATTAATTCGTATTAAATTAACTAAACATCATTTTGCAATGTTACAGACGAAATATACAGAGGACATGGGATGCCAGGAGGCGGATATGTCAAGGTTACAATACAGGCGTTTGTTGTTCGCACCGTTTGCTAAAGCCGTCAGTACAGTGGCAATACAGTCCCTGTGGGAGTGAGAGAGAGCGATATAGGCTCCTGTTTGAGTGAGAGAGAGCGAAATAGTCTCCTTCGTCGCCCTTGGGAAATGTTCAACATTTCAATGTTTATTTACCTCCATTCGTACCGCTATACGGAAACGCTTCCTCAACATTCCTCGAATATTCACTGTGGAACATTTCCTTATAACATTACGTAGGAAGCATGCATGTACTTGTAATAACGAGAGTAGATTATGGAATTCGTAAAAAATTTGAAATTTAGGGTCAACCTGTACGGTATTTTTTATTCATTTATCTACGGTAAATCAATTTTTACATGATTCGTTAACAAATTATTCGCAGATGTCGTAGTCTACAGAAAATTGCCAGTAGTACTGACATATGAATAAATTCAATAAATGTGTAAAGTGACCATTAAACTTAAGTGAAATTAGTTTTCAAACCGATATACACGGTGTTTCAGAACTCCCTACCAATATTTTAGGGCATTGTCCTGGGTTAAAAACATATCTAAATATCGTATTTAAATTGTCCGGAAGTCTTAAGTTACTCACCCAGCCACCATTTTGTTTTTTACACATAATAATTTTTATTTCCGTAACGGATGATTGTATTCAGATCATATTTGGTATAAATCTTTATCATACCAATGTACATTTCCAAGAAAAAAATTAATTTTTTCCATTGTATATTTTCAAAATGGCGGCCATTTTAAATTTTCAAACTCAAATATCTCAAAATCGGTAAATTTTATAAAAATTTTACAAGACTTAAAAAAGTTGCCAAATTAAATTACCTAACCAATGGCGCCAAGTTTGTAAGGATCGAATAACAAATAACGGAGTTATTGCGATTTTTCTTCATAAAAACATTGATTTTGCTGTTAAAATGGCCTTTTGCATTAAATTCAATACAAAATCCATGTTTTTATGAAGAAAAATCACAATAACTCCGTTATTTGTTGTCCGATCCTTATAAACTTGGCACCGTTGGTTAGGTAATTTAATTTGGCAACTTTTTTGTGTCTTTTAAAATTTTTATAAAATTTACTGATTTTGAGATATTTGTGTTTGAAAATTTAAAATGGACGCCATTTTGAAAATATACAATGGAAAAAATTATTTTTTTTTTTAGAAATGTACATTGGTATGATAAAGATTTATACGAAATATGATCTGAATACAACCATCCGTTACGGAAATAAAAAAATATTATGTGTAAAAAACAAAATGGCGGCTGTGTGAGTAACATGATGAGTAATATGATATTTAGGTATGTTTTTAACCCAGGAACAATGCCCTAAAATATTGGTAGGGAGTTCTGAAACACCCTGTATAAACCATTTATTCTACCAATTGTACCAAATAACGTTTCTAAGCTGTATTATACAGGGTGAACAACTTAACTGTGCCATCATTGCCATATCCTAAACTATGAGATTTAAAGAAAACTTTGAATGGGGAACATCACCTATTTTTTTATGGCAATAAGAAATATGAATTCCATTTTCTTCTGAATGGCCGCCATTTTCCAATATGGCGGCCAACTTTAAAATTTCTTATGGAACACCCTATATTTTATGGAGTTTTTTGGAATTTACATGTAATTTTAAGACATTTATATTCTTTGACATTTCCCCCTAAACCTAGCGGTTAGGAAGCTATAGGTAATTAAAGTTCATTTTTAGTTCCATAAGAATAACATAGGGCAAACTTTATCTGTCAATATATTCGAAACCATTCAGTAAAATAAAAAATACTCAAGTATAAAAATGTCTTAAAATTATGTTTTAAGAATATTTCACTCATAAAAATTATCATTTACACAAAAATTAACTTCTTTCCAATATGGCGGACAAAAAATATAATTTCTAAGAATTTGATGTTATTATGGAAGGAATGGCCTCAAAACATCAATTTAAGACATTTTTATTCTTGATTATTTTTTATTTTGTTGAAAACTTTTGGATATGGGATGTTAAAGTTTTTCCCATGTTATTCTTATGGAACTAAAAATTAACTTTAATTGCCTCTAGCTCCCTAACCGTCAGGTTTAGAGAAAAATTTCAAAGAATAAAAATGTCTTAAAATTACATGTAAATTCCAAAAACACCATAAAAAGTAGGGCATTCTATAAGAAATTTTTAAGTTGGCTGCCATATTGGAAAATGGCGGCCATTTAGAAGAAAATGGAATTGATATTTTTTATTGCCTTAAAAAAATAAGTGATGTACCCCTTTTAAAGTTTTCTCTAAATCTCATAGTTTAGGATATGCCAATGGTGGCACAGTTAAGTTGTTCACCCTGTATATAATGTTAACAAAATTAAGATCTAATATACATAGTGTAACTAGGGAAAACATTAAAAACTTAAATCTTTAATTATTACAAAATTATTAAAATTGATCCTTAGCTATGGAGTTATTAGTTTGTGAATTAAATCGTTATTCTTACCTAATATATATCTTTAAAGATTTAATTCAAAGGCATCGTTCTGACCGAAACACACGTAATGTAATTATCCATACGTACAATAAAATTTACAATACTGTTTGCTGAAAGTAGGCTAAACTTCAACTAAATATATAATAAATAAATAAAAGTATTAAACTTAAGAGAATGTATTTTTTAAATGATGATTATAGTAGTTTAATGATTTAATAATAGCATTGACACTTAAATAGTTAAAAAAGTATAATTTGTTAACCGAGCAGTATTCCTTAAAAAAATTCTACATTCAATATAAAATAGAGAAAAGAGTAAAGTTTTTTTTTCAAAGTTAACTGCTTTTATTATGATTATAATACAAGGAATACTATCTTCAAAACATTTGGAAAAGACAGAAACTCGTTATAGCTCAAATCCTTGAAGTATTCTTCGTTTTCGTTCTCATAATTGCCTTTCTTTGTTATGTCAAAATAAAACACCTCGTCTGCATCTTTGATGGATTCATAAAACAAGAAAACGATCATTCTACAACAATTAATTATAGTTAATATGATACAATGTCAAATGTACAATTCAAGTACTCTACAAACGGCTGGTATGATTTTTGGACAAGTTCATTAAAATTTGTTAGATAATGATATAATTAGTGTTAAAAATGTAACAATGATAATTTAATATAAACTAAATTTAATAAAATTAACTAACACATGTTTTCACCAGTAAAAAACAGGGTTGTGGTTATTGAAAAAAAACGGAAATTTACTTAGACTAGTCAAGTCTATTGCTTTGCCTAGGCAAAGCGTATTTCTATTTAATATTTAAACTTAAAACGCTATAGTAAACGACTAACTAAATAAATGTGAACCAGACATGAGTTTATATAGGGTGAGGCAATGAAGCGGCAAATATGGGAGTTTTTATGTTAATCTTAATCAAATTAATGTTTTTCCAAGAAAACTGTCATTATTTAAAATATAGTCTTAATAAACTGGAGCTTCTGTTTTTTTTCTCTTTCTTTTTTTCAGTAAATGGAGATACCACATGACAGCTCATGTACTAGATTGGTCACCACCTGACTTAGGGCTATGTATTCAATGAAAATTTGTTCATGAACAAAAGAAGATCTAAAGCTCTCATAATAACTCTCATTAAGTTGCAAATAAACATCATTTCGTTTGAGATGATACTGAAAGTTAGAAAATGTGTGCAAAATTAGATTGCAACCATACTAACACTTTTAGGTCTTGACTCTCTGTAATCTTCTGAAATTCGCTTTTTCATATCTTCTTTTGTTCCTGGCTTATCATCCCGTAAGATTCTGCTTTTGACACAACCCCAACAAAATTCAAGTGCTGTCAAATCTGGTGAGTAGACGGCGAAGAGATAACTCTCTTTTCTTCCATGTAAAACATAAAAACAAGCTCCGTATAAAATCTTGCGAATAATAAAACATTTATTTCCATGTAGGTGCTTAAAGTTGATGTTAAAACAACTAATTTATTTTTGAAAATACATTTTTGGGGACGTTTCTGAATGGTGCCGTTTCATTGCCTCATCTTGTATGTTCATTGGAGAAAGCCACGTTCGAACATTTATTTGTTTGTCGATATTTATTTTCAGTGTAAATCATATGGTCAGTAATTGTTCGTTAGAAATATTTGTCGATTTTTCGTGTTCGCCGAACAGTTTACCCCGAATGTTCGGCCAATGCGGACACGGCTTTACAGCTTTTATGAATGCATTGCATTTTTAGGTTCATTGAGGTTGTAATTATTAAATGAAAAAATTAAGCAATCCCTAATACAGGATTCACTGTAATCATTGATTTGCATAATAATGCAGACATAAATATTTTTGAACAAATATAAATAATAAAGATGCGAAAAGTTAGAATAATGGTTATAGTACACATGGTTTTGCAAATATGGAGAAGATTCGTTGACAGAAGTAAGTGATGATATTTTGATTGTCTTATTCACCATTCAAACAAAGCACAGATCATTTTACAAAAAAGTTTTGAAAAAATATTAATTATAAGGAAATTAATATTGTAGCTAAAAAATATAAATCATCATCAGAGTAACAGACAAAGCGAAGACTTTTTAAAAATAAAATTAAATATTATTTCTATCAGATGGCAATTTTTCTGAGCATAAACAATTGGCTTCTTATCCAATCCACAACCTTAACACCTTAACAACCCTCCACCCCCTACTTGTAAAGTCCTGCAACATCGTGACGGTCCTATCAAATGACAGTAATCGGTAACCTCCTGTAACACCGACCGCTTCACTTTTGATGTTTAAATTGGCGATACGTTGTCATAATGCACACATGCCTTACAAATTTTGTTTTCTTTAGAATATATCCAGAACACATTACAATGTTATTTATATACAAATCTGTACACTAACTCATTATTTTCATAGTAAATAATTCATGTTGGATTAATTTATTTTACGTAAAATTTTATAAGAGTTGTTGTATTAAAAGTTTGCATTGCAAAATCACGAAAGTTGAATTCCAAAGTTTTTAGTAAAAATTAGAAATACAAATAACAAAAATATTTACATATTATGTTTTAGTTGCCTTAGTTTTATAAAAATATTCTGAAAACTGGTGCATCTAAAAAAACATTTGTACATTGAGCGTATCATAGCGATTCGTCTGTGAAAAGAAATTAAAAGAGAATTTTGAACATAATTTAACTTCATAATTTAGACTGCAGTTTTAACACTTTGACTAATTTAGTTTTACAAATAATCTATGACGACATTTTCTTTTCAATATTAAATAAGCCACAATTTGTCTAAAAGTTTATGAATAAAATAACAAATAATGCAAAAAACAATTCAATTATTAATTACTAAAATCAGAACGAAAAAAGAAATACCTTGAATACAAAGGAGGCATATCAGATATTTCTTTTTCATAAGATTACTCTCGACAGTAAAATTAGTTAATTGCTTAGTAGAGGTGGACCTTTCAGTGTTTGCTAGTCTGCCAGCCACTGGCTGGTGGTCGCCAGTGTTACCACTACAAACGCCCTGTGTTCCAACCCCCCCCCCCCTTCACCAGATAAACGGAGTCATGTAATTAAATATGACAGTTATGATGGTTTTATTAAGAAAAAATATCACCCCGCTGAATAGGCTTGAGACAAGATTAATAATTAATAACCTGTAAGATAGTTATTTATATAACTTACAACTATTTAAAAAAACTTTCGTTCCGTATTATCAGAATATTTTTATTATAAATTTTACATTATTACTCGTGTCACTTGAAATCTAAATTTGATTTATTAAGTGTTATAAAAGTTGGGCAGTTGAAATTTGATGTGAGCCTGGTGATATGTTTTTGTTTAAATATATTATTTTCGAAAATCAATTTTGAATAATTGTGGATTACATGTCAGTGATTTCGTTACCTTTAGCATTATATTTTGAACCAAGAGAGAAAAGGTTAAAAATATTTTGTCTAAATATAATAAAATACCGTACTTAAAATAGGCTAAGATAATGGATTTATTGACAGCAAAAATATCACACTGTACGGCTTTCATAATGTTGGAAATGTAATAAAATAGTAAATGTACAAATTTACTTTATGAGACGATAAAACTTATGACGGATCAATCCAATGACTTTCATTATATAAATAACATTGTAATATAGTCTTTAATACAAAACTAAGACATGTTGTAATAAATAGCTAAATAAGCAATACAAGCTTTTACCAGCGGATTCGCTCGCACTGTAGCCGATAAAAAATCCAAACAGATAATTATTTATTTATATTAAATTTTCATTGAATTTGTTTCTTTTAGCGAATTTCCCATAGGGAATAAGCTATTACCGTAGGTCTCATGGTAAGACCTAAGCCCGGGAACATGTTACTTTTTCGTTTTTAGGTGCCCAGAGACCAAAAATAATAGTCATTAAAATTTATATATATATATATAAGTAGATAGTATCATGTTGGTTCTGGCTCACTTTTGGAGACAATCAAAAATCAAACAAATTTCACAGTTTTTTAATACAATTATGCAATATTTTTGCCATTTTTTGGCCAATTTTCAGCTTTTGTCAAATTGTCATAAAAAAAATGCAAATTTAATGAAATTTTTAACAAATATGCCTAAAATCTTCTACAAAATAAAAATTTTTTAAAAACAAGTAAAATTATCACATTTTATAAGTATTTTTTCAATAAAATTTGAATTTTTTTAAAATAAGTAAAATTAAGGTTTAGTATCAATAATATTGTAATAATTATTCAAATTTAACTAAAGCAGTTTCTTTATCATCAAAAGTTTTAATATCAGTGACAATTAAATGTAAATCTTTTTTATTTAATTCTTTAATCGATTTATCATCAATTACATTAGTAAATCTTTTTGGTAAATGTACTTTACATTTTTCTAATTCAACAATAATTGTATATCCATATTTATCTTTAATTCTTTCAAATTTTTCAATTTTATATTTTTCATTTAAATTTAAACTTTTTAATGGTTTATATTCTTTAAATCTTAATTCTCCAACATTATTAATTTCTTCTAGCAGATCCATTTATATAGGAAAAAATATCACAAACTTGTTTGTGATAGATATGTTAAAAAGTCATTATCATAATTAGGTTTTATACAAAAATCCATATTTAAGTATTTAAAAATCATAGGTAATAATTTTTTGTATGATATATTACTTTTCTTAAAACATAAATATTTATTAAAAAATAGTGTAATTTTTTCTTTATCTTCATTATTCAATTCAAAATCAATATTGTATATTTTGTTTAAAAATTGATAGTAAAATATCCAATTTGTATAATTCCTTTGTTTTAAAAATAATTTTATATTCTTAGGTGTTATTTCAAAATGATTGGAAATACATAAAATATATAATTCATTAATTAATTGTTGTGTTTTATATGGTTGAAAATGGTTAAATTCTCTTAAAATATGTTTAAGATGTTTATTCTTATTACTTTTTCTCTTAATCTTTTTTTCATAAATAATTCTTTTACATATATTACATCCTACACAATTTCCAATAATAGTAAAATTAGTTTGATTATGACATCTATAACACATATCCATTTATTTAAAAAAAAATTATACATAAATGAATGAACCAATTCATTGTCACAAATGTAAGAAAAAAACTAAAAATATTAATCCACAAATTGTTGAAATGAAAAATGGATTATATAGAATTGCTACTAAATGTTCAATTTGTAAAACAAATAAAAGTAAAATTTTAAAAAAAGAAGTTAAACCTATAATTAAAAAAGAATTAACTAAAAATGAACAAATAATTGAAGCAAATGAAATTCATGCTCCAATTAGAAAGAAATTTTTAAAAAGAAAAATAATTACATTAGGTATTGATGATTTATGGGCAGCAGATTTAATTATAATGAAAAATTATGAAAAAGAAAATGATGGTTATAAATATATGTTAAATGTGATAGATACTTTCTCAAAATATGTTTGGTCAAAACCATTAAAGAAAAAAGATGGAAAAACAGTTTCTAGAGCATTTGAAGAAATAATTAAGGATGCAATTAAAATTAATCATAAATCACCTAATCTTTTACATACAGATAAAGGATTAGAATTTATCAATAAAGAATTTAAAGAAATATTAAATAAATATGATATTAAATTGTATCATACAGAAAATGAAGAAAAATCAAGTATAATAGAAAGGTATAATAGAACACAAAATGAAAAAATGAAAATACAATTTGAAATTAATAAAAATTATAGATGGATAAATATTTTACCAAAAATTGTTAAAGAATATAATAACTCATATCATTCAACAATTAAAATGAAACCAATTGAAGTAAATAAAAATAATGAAAAGGATTTATTAGATACTGTTTTTAAATATAAACCACCAAAAATAATAACCAAATCAAAATTTAAAATAAATGATAGAGTTAGAATTGGAAATAAAAAATCAACATTTTCTAATAAATATAAAAATAATTGGTCTAGAGAAATATTTATAATTTCTAAAATTAATAATACAAATCCAGTTACTTATAGTATAAAAGATCAAAATAATGAAGATATTATTGGAAATTTTTATGAATATGAATTGAAAAAAACCAATTTGTAAATTTTATTTTATATAAATGGAAAAGATATGTTTAAGGTGTAAATTATATAAAGATATATCTAAATGTTATAAAGACAAAAATACTAAAGATGGGTTATATTATTATTGTAAAGAATGTAAGGATGTGTATTATAAAAAATTATATGATAGTATTAAAGTTATTGAATTAAATGAAAAACAATGTCATAAATGTAAAGAAATTAAAGATATTTCAAATTTTAATAATTATCATTATAGTAAAGATAGAAAAAATACAATTTGTATACAATGTATTAGAGAAATGTTTTTAAAACCACAATTTTGTGAATGTGGAAGAAATATTAAATGGACTAATAATTATTTAAGACATTTAGAAACTAAAATTCATGACAAAAATATAACAAAATTAGAAAATTTAAAAATATGATAAAAATAATAATTTTACTTGTTTTAAAAAAGTTTAAATTTTATTGAAAAAATACTATAGAAAACTTAAATTGACTTATAAAAAGTTGACTATTGATTTTATTGAAAAAATACTCTAGAAAATTTAAATTAACTTGTGAAAAGTTGACTATTGATTTTATTGAAAAAATACTCTAGAAAACTTAAATTAACTTGTGAAAAGTTGACTATTGATTTTATTGAAAAAATACTCTAGAAAACTTAAATTAACTTGTGAAAAGTTGACTATTGATTTTATTGAAAAAATAATCTAGAAAATTTAAATTAACTTGTGAAAAGTTGACTATTGATTGAAAAATTACAATTTAAACTATAAATTACCTAGAAAAAAGTGGAAAAACTTCTTATATTTTTAAGAGTTTTATTTCTAAGTAAAAATTATTTCTAATAAATGGAACGAACAAATAAAAATATTAATTGTCCTTATTGTAATAAAAATATATTATATAAAAATTATGATAGACATTATAACTCAACTAAACATTTATTAAATAAACAAAAATATGATAATAAAATATTTGAATTAAAACATTGGTGTAAAAATAATAATATATATAATTATAAAAATAAAACTTTAGATGAATTGACAAATATTAAAGAAACATTTGATCTTACAAATTATTCATTATTTAATATAGAAAAATTAAATGAAATTGCAAAAAAATTATCTGTCAGAAATTATGAAAATTTATCTAGAGATGAACTAATTAAAAGATTAAACAAAATTAAAGAAAATCCAAATAATTTAAGATATAGATCATTAAAATATATTCAAAATTTAGCAATTAAAAATAGTATTAAAATTGTTAATAAAACTAGAAATGAATTGATTGGATTATTAAATGATTATTTTAAAAATAAACCAATTCCAAAAGAAAATATAATAAATATTCAAGAAGCTTCGTCATTAAAAGGATATTTTCAAGATTATATTTTAACAAATTCAAATGATGATTTAGATATTAATGATTATTTAGAAACTCAAAGAAATGAAATAAAAAAATTGATAGAAAAACAAAAATTCAAAAATATTAAAGGACAGATGGCTTTAGAATGTGAATATGAAAGAAAATTAATAAATGGTGAAATTCAAAATAGTAATATGTATTTTTGTATAAAAAGTTCAGATATTTTAAATATAGATGATTTTATTGATGATCAATTTAAGAAATTAATAATTAGAGAACAACTAAATCAACCATCAAAAGGCTCTGGTTGGTCATTAAAAAGATGTGTTGAATTAAATCTAAAATTATCTAAAAATAATTCATTAAATGCTGGATCATATATAGAATTACCAAATGAAATTAAGAATAAAAAATGTTGTGTAAATTTTAAAAATAAAGATGAATATTGTTTTATTTATGCAATTAGATGTGCTATTGATAAACCAAACAAAAATGCTGAAAGAGTTAAACAATACCAAAAATATATACATGATGATATTTTTAAAGGTTTTGATTATCCAATAACATTGAAAGATATTAAATTATTTGAAAAAAAGATCATTTGATTCTAAATATAATTATCCATCAATGTCAATAAATATTTATAGAATTGATGAAGATAAAAAGATAGTACCATTACAAATATCTGAACATTATAATACAAAACTAGAAATTGATTTATTATACCATAAAATTGATAACAATTCTCATTATATATTGATTACAGATTTAAGTAAGTTAGTATCTAAGCAATTAACACAAAAAAATACAAATAAAAAATATATTTGTAGAAGATGTTTAACTCATTTCTACAAAAACAAAGACTTAAATAATCATTTAGAAATATGTAAATCATTAGAACCTTGTAGACCTATAATGCCATTTAAAGGTCAAACTGTAAGTTTTAAAAATTATTATAAAAAGTTTGAACATCCATATGTAATTTATATGGATTTTGAAAGTATATTAGAAAAGATTGATAATTGTAAAAATAATCCAAATTGCTCATATACAAATAAAATTCAAAAACATATACCATATGGATTTACAATCTATTTAGTATCTAGAGTAACTAATAAAATGTATAAACCTATTTGTTATAGAGCAAAAACTGAAGAGGAATTAACAAATATACCAAATAAATTATTTGAATATTTAGATGAAATTTCAAAATATATAGCTAAAAAATATAATTCAAAAAATAAAAAGCCTATGAACTTAACTAATGAAGAAGAAATTAATTATCAGAAAACAAATATTTGTCATATTTGTGAAAATAGTGGTTTTGATAATGATAAAATAATAAAAGTAAGAGATCATTGTCATTTAACAGGAAAATTTAGAGGTGCTGCACATTTAAATTGTAATTTAAATCTAAAATTTCCTCAAAATATTCCTATATTCTGTCATAATAGTTCAAATTATGATACACATTTGTTTATAAAAGAATTAGCTAAAAAATATGGTAAAATTGATTTGTTAGCCAATACAGATGAAAAATATATAAACTATTCAGTAAATTCTGGTTATGGTTATGAATTTGAAGGTGAACTATATTTTAAACCTAGAAAATTTATAAAATTCTCATTTGTAGATACATTTAGATTTATGGCTACATCAATTGAAAAATTAGCTAAAAATCTTAAAGAATTTAAGCATATAAATAAATTTATAAAAGAAAATGATATAATTGAATATGATAATGAAACATTAAAAATATTAACTTCTAAAGGTGTATTTCCATATGAATTTATTGATAATGTTGAAAAATTAAACTATGATAAAATATTAGAAAAAGATCAATTTTATAGTTGTTTAACTAATGAAAATATAAGTGATGATGATTATAAACATTATATAAAAGTTTGGAATAAATTAAAAATAAAAACATTAGGTAATTATTCAGATTTGTATAATATTCAAGATGTATTATTATTAGCTGATATATTTGAAAATTTTAGATCTGTTTGTTTGAAAAATTATCAATTAGATCCAGCACATTATCTAACATCACCATCATTAGCTTGGGATTCTATGTTAAAATTAACAAAAATTAAACTAGAATTAATAAGTGATTATAATATGTATTTAATGATTGAAAAAGGTATTAGAGGTGGTATTTCACAATGTATAACTAGATATTGTAAAGCAAACAATAAATATACAAAAAATTATGATAAAACAAAACCTGAAAATTATATGTTATATATAGATGCAAATAATCTATATGGATGGGCTTTAAGTCAAAAATTACCTTATAAAGATATAACATGGATGAATCCTAATACATATACATTAAATGAATGGGAAGAAACAATATTAGAATTAGATGAAAATGCTGAATATGGATATATATTAGATGTTAATTTAGAATATCCTATTGAATTACATGATGACCATAAAGATTTACCATTAGCACCTGAACATTATAATAATAAGCTTTGCACAACATTATTTGATAAAAAAGATTATGTTATTCATTCAAGAAACTTAAAATATTATCTACAAAAAGGATTAAAACTAAAGAAAGTTAATAGAGTTATAGCATTTGATCAAGATGATTATATGAAAAAATATATTGAATTAAATACCAAATTAAGATCCAAATCAACATCAGATTTTGAAAAAGACTTTTTTAAATTAATGAATAATAGTGTTTTTGGAAAAACTATGGAAAATGTTAGAAATAGATGTGATATTAAATTAGGTGACGAAAAGTTTTCATTAAAACAAGCAAAAAAACCTAATTTTAAAACATTTAGTATATTTGATAAAGACTGTATTGCTTCACATATGATAAAAGAGAAGGTTAAGTTTGATAAACCAATCTATATAGGATTTTCAGTACTTGATTTATCAAAATTACATATGTATCAATTTTATTATGAAAAATTAAAGAAGTTTGATCCAAATATAAGGTTATTATATATGGACACAGACAGTTATTTTATAGAATTTAAAAAGGATCCATATAAAATTATTAAAGAAAATATTAATGAATTTGATACAAGTGATTATAAGAAAGAACATGAATGCTATAGTGAAAAGAATAAAAAAATAATTGGTAAATTTAAAGATGAGTTAAATGGTGAAATATTAGAAGAATATTGTGGTTTAAGATCAAAATTATATAGTTATGAATTTAATAATAAAAATCCTGTAAAATGTAAAGGAATTAAGAAAAGTGTTGTTGATAAAACATTACATATGGATGATTTTAAGAAATGTTTATTTGATGATCAAGAACAATATAGAGAAATGACTTGTATTAGAAGTTTTAAACATGAACTATATACAATTACAATAAATAAATTAGCTTTAAGTAATAGAGATGACAAAAGATTTATTTGTGAAAATAAAATTGATACATTACCTTGGGGTTATAAAAATAATTATAAATAAATGGAAATTTTAATTGTTCCAAAAGAATTAATAAATAATGATTTTGATATAAAATTATATTTATTTAAAACTAAAGTATCAAATAAATTTTTAATATATCTTTTTAAATATAAAAATTATTTTGTATATCATTATAAGTTTAATTTTATAATAGAACCATTTATAAATATAATAAAAAATTATGTTAAAGAAAGTTTTAAAGAAAATGATCAAAATTATATTAATAATTTATAACCATATGATATTGAATTTATAATATAATTTATGTATATTTTTAAATATTTTCTTTAATAAATTTAAATATATTCAATAATTTATTGAATATCTAACCTAAAATATCTATAAATTTTACTTTATTATCATTATAAGTAAGACCCGTCTTTAAGACGGGCCTCAAATTTGTATATAATTTATTATATTTATGAATATTTTTGAATGTTTAAGAAGGGTAACATTTTGTTACCCTTAAGTTTTTATTGTATAAGGTTACCTCTTTTAAAAAATTTTAAAATAAATATTATAATTTATATGGGACCCATTTTGGGTCCTACCTAATTTTAATAAGTTTTGTATGTTTTTCATTATATGATAGGGGGGACAAATTGTCCCCTCTAAAAATATCTATAAATTTTAATCTATCCTTATTGTTTTCTACTTTTTTTATTTTAAAATTAATAAATATAAACCAGATTCATTAATAAATATTGTTTTAATATCTATTTTATTGACGCCCTGTTTTAGGGCATCTGAAAAACATGTTTGTACATCAATTTCTAGGGTGTCATAATTTGTGACATCTATAATTTTTATGTAAATTAATTTATCATCATTATGTAAATGTAACTGTTGGTTACACTTGATATTTTTTAAGTTTTATATATTTTTTTACATTATCAATTAAAACTTTTCTAGAATTTTTATATTTTAAAATATAACAAATATCTTTTCTTTTAAACCAGGGTTTATTTTGTTTATTAAATACAATTAATTTATTATTAAATATAAAATGATTGTTAGTTAAATCAATTATTGTTTTTATTATTTATGTAGATAAATTTTATATTACAAATTTTGTTTTAATCTTAAATATACAATACTTTTAATACTTTCATTATTTATTAGATTTCCATCACTATCTTGAATAGATATTACAATATTTTGAATTTTATTTATATTTTTTAAAGGAATATAATCAATTTCATTTGGTTTTTCACTAATTTTTGATCCATATTCAACATTTGGATAAAATGAATATAGAATTTCTGATTCTTTATGTAAATGTGAAAGATCTTTATGATTTTCAAAACTAGGATCAACTAAATTACAATGAATTTCAATAACATCAAAAGGTCTAATTTTTGGTAGTTTTATGCCTTTTGTTAATACATTTGGTTCAATCATTTTATCATCTAACCCTAATAAATCAATTGTAATTGTTGTTACTATAATTTTAACAGGAGATTTTATTATAATATATGGTCCATCATTTTTCAATATAAAATCATTTTCATCAAATTTATTAAATTTATTTTTAAATTCTTTTAAACTATTAATAAAAATATTTTTTATTTCTTCAATTGTATAATTTCCTTTATTTATATCAAAATATTGATCTATATTTTTATCATTTTCATCTTTAATAAAATATCCATAACAGTTTTTATAATCATTTGGTATATTTGATATAAAATTATCTGAATAAAATCCACTTAAACCAATACTATATTTTCCATCTAAATGTATTGGATGTTCTAATCTTAATTCTAGTTTGGATGAATGACCAATTATTTTAAATAATTTCATCTTATTTAAATGGAGAAATTTTTAGAAAAAAAAAGATAATATAAAATTAGAATCATATGATAAAAATAATAAAAATGATCAACCTATTAGATTATTAATTATAGGAACAAGTGGATCTGGTAAAACTACATTATTATTAAATTTTATTTATAAAAGATTAATTCCATATTCAAATTTATATATTTTTAGTAAATCATTAGAACAACCATCTTATAAATTATTACAAAAAAGATTTAAAAATATAGAATCAAATATTAATAAACAAATTTCTTATTTTTTATGTGATGATATGATTCCACTAAATAAATGTAAACCAAATTCATTAGTAGTTTTTGATGATTGTATTTTAGAAAAACAAGATAAAATTAAAGAATATTTTATAATGGGTAGACATAAAAATATATCATGTATTTATTTATCACAATGTTATTCAAAAGTTGATATGCAATTAATTAGAAATAATTTAAATATGTTATGCATCTTTAAACAAAATGAACATTATATGAAAAAAATATATAATAATTTTGTTGGATCAGATATGAAATTTGATAAATTTAAAACTATTTGTAATGATTGTTGGAAAGAAAACTATGGATTTTTAACTATTAATTTATTAAAAAAAACAAATGATGGAAAATATATGAAAAATTTTTCTGATATTAAATAATGATAATGGCTTGTTGTATATTTGAGTCAATAATTGATAGAATATTTATTTTATTAGTATTATTTATTTCATTAGTATTTATATATTTAATGAGAATTACAGAAATAAAGTAAAATAAATTGTGTTTAACATAATTAGTGTTTGTGTTAATATGATTTGTTTTTGTGTTAACATAAACACAATTAACATAAACAATAAAAAACACATATTGGTTCACTTTTCTTTGATTCAGTTCAGTAAAAGTGTACTGTTTTAACTAATCAATAAATTTGGTTCAGTAAAAGTGCACCACTTGTAACTAATCAGTGAAACACTTGAACTGTTTATGAGTTTGATAAAACCACTTTAGATAAAACAGTTTACTAAAGTGGAAAAGTAGTGCACTAAAAGTGGACTGTTTCAATAAAAGTAGAAAAATAGTTTACTAAAAGTGGACCATTTCTTTAAAAGTGGAAAAATAGTTTACTAAAAGTGAACCATTTCTTTAAAAACTGAAACAAATTTAAACAATCTATTTTAAATTATTTTATAATGTTTTAAAAAGAAAATTAATAGAATTCTAATTATTTAAATTAATAAATTATTAGTTTCTACTAATGTTTAATAAAAAATATACATACAAGATAACTATTTATATACAAATTTTTTTATTAAATAATATGTTTTACAAAAACAAGAACTAGTTTAAGAATATTTTGAGTAGTTTAAAAAATCAAATAAAAGACAATGGTTTTTTATTGTTTATGTTAACATAATTTGTGTTTGTGTTAACATGATTTGTGTTTTGTGTTAACATTATTTGTGTTTGTGTTAACATGATTTGTGTTTTGTGTTAACATTATTTGTGTTTGTGTTAACATGATTTGTGTTTTGTGTTAACATGATTTGTGTTTTGTGTGAACATTATTTATGTTTGTGTTAACATGATTTGTGTTTGTATTAACATGATTTGTGTTTTGTGTTAATATTATTTGTGTTTGTGTTAACATGATTTGTGTTGAACATAAATTTTTCTTTGTAATAAATGGATAAAATATCTGTTGATGAAGCTAAAAAATTAGATAATATTGAGAAAAAATTAATAAAAGAATTTAAAAATCAAATTAAAATTGAAGATAATTATGAAAAAATTAAACAAAAAGCATATGAACCTATAACATCAGCAATTGGTAAAGTTGAAAATAAAATTGGTGAAGTCTTAAATGAAAATAAGAACCTAATGGAATTGGTACCTGTTGTTAATAATTTTGCTAATATATCAATACCAGAAACTGAAGAATTAAATTTACCTTCAAGTACTCCATTTAGACCAATCAGACAACCAATAATTCAAGAAGAATCGACATTTATTGACCCAAATTTAATTTCACCTCAAACATTAGATAAAATTATTGGTCCATTAGCACAAAAATATTTACCAAGAACAAAAGATGATAAGTTTGGTTTATATTGGAATAAACATAAAAAATCATTTATGATTGGTGATAAAATAACTGTAATTGATAATGATGATTTAATAATTGATGATAAAAAATATAATGGAACACATGGATTATGGAGATTGTTAACTTATGAAAAGAAACCAGATAATAATTTATATACACAAGATGATTTAAATAATTATTCAAAAATTTTATGGGAAACTAATTCAATTTATAAAAATAATGATCCAAATAGTAAGAAACCAAAATCTAGTAAAGGTGATAAATATATTAATTTAATTAAACATATTTGGGAATTAAAAGGTGAAATTGAAGGTTCAGGAATCAGAAAATATACAGAAAATAAAATTGAATATAGATTTATAGATGATTTAAATAAATTAGATAATATTATTAATTATATATATGCACAAGAAAAAGCTGGTAATAATAATTTTTTAAATGAAAAGAGAGCAATTAAAGACTTTATATCAAATAAATTAGATGAATTAATTGAAAAACCTGAAGGAATTAAGTATTTAAAAAGAATTTTGGCAAATATTTCATCACCATTATTAAAAAATGGATCAGGTATTTTAAATGATGTTATAAATAATTTACCTTTTGAATTACATGTACCTGGTTATCAATATCTAGGGCCTGGAACTAAATTAAATAAAAGAATAAAAAGAAATGATCCTGGAATAAATGATTTAGATAAAGCTGCTAAAGAACATGATTTATTTTATAGAGATCATAAAGATACAAAATCTAGAAATGAAATAGCTGATAAAATTTTACAAGATAAAGCATGGGATATAGTAACATCAAATGATCATGGAATTGGTGAAAGATTAATTGCATTACCAACATCAGGTGCTATGTGGATGAAAAGAAAATTTGGTATGGGTTTAGAAGTAGGATTAAAATTTTAATAAAATTAATTATATTAATCTATATTATAAAAAACTATAAATTTTTTTCTTAATAAATGGAAAAAACAAATATAAACTTGACAGATAATCAAAAATCAAAAATAAAATTAGCATTTAAAAATAAAAAATCAGTTATAATTCAATTTAATATTGATCAATTTAATGAAAATGGAAAAGATATTATATTATTATCTAAAAGACAAATTAATAAACTAAATAAACATAAAAAATTAAATAAAGGATTAAGATTTGAATTTTCATATAATCAATTAAAAGAAATAAAAAATGGTGGATTACTAAAAGAAATTTTAGATTTTGCTGATAATATACCTATAGTTAAAAATTATACACCAAATGTTAGAAAGGGAGCAAAAGTAGTAAAAGAATCTATAATTCCTAAATTTAGAAATTTTGTTGATTGGTTAGATCATGAATTAAAAAATGTAGAAGGATCTGGTTTAGATAAAAAAACATTAAAATATATGAAACAAAATTATAAAAAAATTTTGAACCACTAACATTAGGTGAATTAGAAAAATTGTGTAAAAATATAAAATATTTTAGAGGTGTATTTATGAGAGATATATTACCTAATAAAGTTAATAAATTTGAATGTGGAATTATAAATTTAGATTCATTTGATGGAAATGGAACTCATTGGGTTTGTTATTATAAAAGAGATAAAATTAAATATTATTTTGATTCATATGGAAATATAGTTAATAAACCACCAATAGAATTAGTTAAATATTTAGGAAAAGATAATATATTTTATAATGATAATCAAATTCAAAATTATAATGATCCACCAATTTGTGGTCATTTATGTATTTTTATATTAAATGAATTAAATAATAATAAAAAATTTGATAATATAATAAATAAATTAATCCTTAATAAATATGGATTCACAAAATATATTTGATTTGTTTGGAAGACAGAAAAAACATCCAATTAATATTAAAGAAGATTATATAAATTCTAAATTAAATATATTTTTTAATAATTTTAGTAAAAGTTTTAAAAGTCATGTAAAAAAGACTGAAAATCTAGTAAATGCTATTGGTTTATCAAAAAATTATATAAGTATTAATGGTAAAAGAATTGTTAATGTTAAACCAAGTATAAATAAATATGATGTTGTAATAAAATCAGAATTAGATGAAGTTTTAGATTCAATTATTAAAATTGGTAATGATCATTCAGAAACTAAAAAGGATTTAAATAAAATTACAGAATTTTTAATTAATATTGGAAAATATGTTGAAAATTTAGAAGAAAAATTAGAAAAAGAACTAAAATTTCTATTTGATGGAGTCAATGAATCCATAAAAGAATTAAATGCTGAAATAATACTAATTAAAGATGATATAGATAAATTACAATAATTATTTTATATAAATGGAGTTGATTTATTGTCTTAAATGTAAACAAAAAAGTAATTCTAAAGATATTCAGATAATAAAATTGAAAAATATAAATGTAATTAAATCAAAATGTTGTATTTGTAATTCAAAGAAAAGTTGTTTTACAAAATTTTCTCCCTAATAAATGGCTCTATACAGTTCATTTGATTTATTCATTATCAGAAACCAAAATCAATTAAACAAAGATGATTGGGATGATATTTCTGAAAAATATGAGTTGAGTATTAATATGATGAGATTGTTTCAAAATAAATTAAATTGGCAAAAAATTGCTCAACATCAAAATTTAACTATAGATTTTATTACTGAATTCATAAATTATCAATTAAAAGATTATATTGATTTGATTTGTAAATATCAAGATTTAACTGAATATTTCATTCATGATTATGCATTTACCTTAAATTGGGAATTAATTTTAGAACATCAAAAAATATCAGCAAAATTTATACTTGATCATGCTACTGAAATTGAATATTTTAAAAGTAAAAATGAAATTGATACATAAAAATTATAAAATTTGACATCATAAAATTATAAAAATTTTACTTGTTTTAAAAAAGCTTTTGATTTAAAAAAATTATCCTTAATAAATGGCTGATTACAAAAAATATATAAATGATATTGAAAGAGCTGAATACAAAAATTTCTATCCATTATCTAAATTACATTTAAATGAACCTAATAAAAAAACTGAATTTAATATAGATTTTGGAGATGGATTTTGTACTTCTAAATTTCAATTTTATATATCTGGTAAATTGACTAAATCTGATGGAAATGCATATGATAATGGTGCTAATATAAAATTAATTGATAATTTTGTTCCATTTTAATTTTCAAAAATTGAAGTTAGAAAACATAATAAATTGATTGATGAAATTGAATATCCTGGTCTATTAAGTACAATTAAAGGTACTATAACTTATTCAAAATCAGAAATAAATCAGATAAATAATGGTTTTGAATCAAATTTTAAATAATAAATTTGAAGCAATTGGTAATTTATCTCATTTTGGATTAGGATTTTTTGAAAATGTAAATATTCCAATATACAAAGGAGGTTTTAATATAACATTTATTAGATCAGAAGATAATGATGCAATTTTTAGATGGAAAACTAAAAAGGCTGATGGATCTTATGATAATGCTACATTACCAACTGAAGGTAAAATAACAATTGATGAATTTTTTATTAGAGTTCCTATAATTGAATACAAAACAACAAGTAAAATTCAATTAATTAATGAACTAAGCAAATTTGAAAAAGTAAATTTTCATTTTAATCATTGGCAATGTATTGAACAAAAAAATATTACAGGAAAGAATTTAAGTTTTGATATAACAAATATCTATAGAAATATTTATAATCCAAAATTTATTATAATTGGATTTCAAAAATCAAGAACAAATGATCAGTTATTTGATACTTCTAAATTTGATAGTATGTATGTAAAAAATATAAGAGTAAAACTAAATGGTCATTATTACCCTGATGAATTGGAAAATTTTGATATAAATAATGAAAAATTTAGAATTATGTATGAAATGTATCAAGATTACAAAAAAGTTTATTATATTAGTAGTAAAATGTATTATAGTCCAACAGAATTTCTAGAAAATAGACCAATTTATGTAATTGATACTACAAAAAATCCAACAAATATTTTAAGTTCAAAAAATGATATTATTATTAATGCAGATTTTGATTATGATATAGTAGCTACTAGTAAAACAAATTGTTATATTATTATTGTATCTGAAAAATTACTTGAATATAATATAATCAAAAATGATATTACTGAAATTAATTAGAATATACTATTACTATTTTAGTAAATTTTATTGAAAAAATACTACAGAAAACTTAAATTACCTTATGAAAAGTCAACTATTGATTTTATTGAAAAAATACTTATAAAATGTGATAATTTTACTTGTTTTTAAAAAACATTTTATTTTGTAGAAAATTTAGGCATATTTGTTAAAAATTTCATTAAAATTGCATATTTTTTATGATAATTTGACAAAAGCTGAAAATTGGCCAAAAAGTGGCAAAAATATTGCATAATTGTATTAAAAAACTGTGAAATTTGTTTGATTTTTGATTGTCTCCAAAAGTGAGCCAGAACCAACATGATACTATCTACTTATAATATATATATATATATATATATATGTGTGTGTGTGTCCCTAGACACGATAACTCTCGTAAAAATGGTCCGATCGACACCAAATTTGGTAGAGATGTGTAATCCTACGTTTATTCGGATGAGTTCGTAAACCAGACATATCGACCTATCGGAAGGGGTAGTTTTTGGGGGTTTTTTATCACAAAAATGGGTTTTTTGCATTTTTCATACGTAATTTTTAAAAATTTCCAATTTTTATTTTGACCATTGGATTTAGCTCAAAAAACACACAATTTAGCATTTTGAAGCTTCGCTCTATCTCCATTGGTTACCGAGATATTACAAAGTCTAAAGACAGTACGTTGTATTTTGAGTCTCCTATGTTAATCTTATGGAGAATAAGGATGTGTTAATATTTCACTTATTAACTAATCTTTTTGGATGAAACTTGGTATTCAGCTTCATTTGGTTGAGATTCATCCATTTATAGTAACAAATCTTGGTTTTTGTGCTTATCATGGCATCAAACCTGCATACTCTTTTCCCATGTTAATCATATGAAGAATAGGCAAACTCCTTTACCAATGGACAGATATTGATGAAATTTAGTGTATGGCTTCATATGGTCAAAATAATTTTTTTTATGCTAAATACCTGCTTTTAGTGTTCCCCATGGCAGCATACCTGCATACTCTTTCCCTACATTTATCATAAGGAGATAAACATTCATTTCCCTATTTATGAGCTTGTGATGATTTTTATTTTACAGATTTATCTGGTCAAAATTAATATTACTAATTTGGAAATTCGCTGAGTACGCAGGTCTGCTGCGACGGGGGTATTCTTGTGAATTACCAGTAAAAAACAGGTGATTTGATAAAATAGATTTTGATTTAATGCGAATATTTTTTATGTTTTATAAAAAATTACATTATTTTAAAATAAAAAGTATCCTATGATACTTTTGATACCTCCAATAATATGTGAACAAACATTCATGATGATCGGTTGACTAATTTTCGGGTGAAAGTCTTACAAACAACAGGACATTCATATTTATAATAGTAGGATATTTATCTCGATTACA
This sequence comes from Neoaliturus tenellus, assembly GCA_030545055.2. Taxonomy (NCBI): domain Eukaryota; kingdom Metazoa; phylum Arthropoda; class Insecta; order Hemiptera; family Cicadellidae; genus Neoaliturus; species Neoaliturus tenellus. The sequence goes on along the minus strand of CM061536.1, from coordinate 60,087,553 downwards.
CGACACATATCTCGAATGAATGTGCTTTAGCTAGTTTATCTGGCACAGAAAAAGACTAAGTATGGAGGAATATTGTTCAATCGAAAGTGAGAGTATTGTTGGATTAAAATCAATCCCAAAGTTAACGAAAAATTCGTTCACAAATAAGATAAAATACAGGCCTTAAAATGATAAAACAATGGGGTTTGCTTCTTAGTAATAAACATTTAATAAAAACTGAACCATAAACGTCATTAGTTTTAATAAGGAAATTCTTTCAATACCTAAATTTTAATTTTTATAAAAAAATTAATTAGAGAACAATTTATGAGAAAACTATTGGATAAGAATCAAACCATTAAATGTATTTTTTTCTTCTTTACTCATCATGGAAAAAGTTAACTCGTAATTTTTAATGTAACAGTCAACATAACAGATATAAAAACCTCCTACGTAAAAATAAACAACCGTTTAAGAATAGAAATATTCTTGAAAAAAATTAAAAAATTGTGTTCGTGCAATGTTAAAGAGATTTTTACAACTATTGATTGGATTTAAATAAATTAACTAGTTTGTAGGTGGACTACAATTTACTGGCTGGTTATACCGTGACCTATTATTTCCAACCAACCAAGGCTATTCTATCTTTGAAAATTCAATAACTAAATCGACGGTAATCAAATTCTTCAATGCTTTTTTTAGAATAAAAATAAACCTTTGGTAGTACTGTATATCAGATATAATTTATTCAGCTATTTCAACACCGTCCTGTATGGAAAAAAACGTGATAATAAAAAGCTTCTAAGGAAAAAATTGTTTTTATTATAATTTTTTCTTGTTTGTGGTAAATTTTATTTGCGATATTTTTAAATTTCTTGGTTTCATACACAGTAAACCTATCGTCCGATAGAAAATTTGAAAACCCATTTCAACAAACGTTCCCCTAGTGTGAAGTAAAAGTATTTCTAAGATGTTTCATTTTTCTTATAGTTTTCTTTTGGTTTTAATGTGAATTAGGCTAATTTGTTATATCTTGTTCAGCTGTTTTCACTCGTTTTTGTAATAGCAATACACACATCGCAGGCCTTTCAATACGGGTTTATATGTAGAAATATACCGTGGAATTGAGCTTACCATTAGTCAAATACTCTGTATATCCATTTGGAGAGTAGATCTATGTCATAAAAAGACCAAAATCTATGCAACTGTGTACAAAATTAGCAGATCAAGCTTAATGAAAACTTAAATACGGACTATTTTACTCCTAAACACTATAACTTGCCTTTAAACCTAGTTGATTAGAAAGTACCTATATGAAACAAAAAATAGTTTTGTTGACGTTAAATACAACTATTTTGCCACCAAAATTTAAATAACAAAGTTTTGTTTAATTCTTTATTAGAGCACTTTTTGTGTTAGTTCCAATTCCTGACAAATAATTGTCATAACAGGTAACTAATTCATTCAAGCAATTAATGAAAATTTTCATGTAGATTAAAAATTATCCTGTACTTATCACTGACTGGCAGCATGTAAGTTCTCTGTAAGATACATTAACTATCTTAAAGTACATTATTTGATTACAGAATAACATTTAATTTATAGCACGAGATGTTAAAACGTCTCGTAATATTGGTCTGGAAAACAGTCTGGAATATGGGGTAATTAGACTGAAATAACAAAGGTAAATGTTATATAAGTTAAAAAAGACTAATGCAGTACTAATTACAGAAATTGTTAGCATATATATAATGACACTTAAGCTATTTGAAACTTTACATCGGACAAGGGAATGGTTGTAATATTCAAACTGATAATGTGTTACTGAACAATTAAATTTCAAGATTGCAGACAAGATTAACATGTAATATATTCAAGTCACAACATATAAACTAAATATTAAAAATTAATGTTTTTGAGAAAATACACCAAATCAAACTATAGAAACAAAGGTGAGAACATTGGTCCAATAATTGGCAGATCTGCAAAACAAACAATGTAATTGACCCTGCACCGATCGTGGCGTTGTTTCTTGTTTAAATAACGGTTAATTTAATTTTTAAATCTTTCTGTAAATTTTTTACCACAAAAGGTTTTGTGCAAGTATATTTGTTAAATTAATTTCATTTCTCAAACGGTATTGGTTTCCACTTTTTTTGTGAAACAAAAATGTAAGAAAACGAATTGCTTTGTAAAGTATGATCAAGGAAGAACCTTTACTTAACTGTGTCATACAGTATATCATCTAAATGATCGTTGTTATAACTGGATAACCAACACATATCTTATTGGATATAATTTGCAACAAAAAAGGTTTATACTAAACAACAACATTTCTATACCAAAAGAAATAGATGCATACATAAATTGTATAGACATAAATCTATATCTATACTTATTTAATACGCTAGGGTTTTTTTGTCTTGAGAACTCCTCCTACAATTTTCAACCGATTTTCAAGTTTTTAGTGTCGTTGGATAGGGCTTGGTCTGTAGTTGTTTCCGCCAAAAACTGATGAGAATCGGACTGAAAATAAAGGCGCTATTCAAAATTGAAATCCCAAAATTTCCCATTTAAATAACATTGGGATTGAATAAAGCATTTTAAACATCTGTTAATAAACAGCTGTGAATACGTGTAGTTTTGGTAATTAAAGATATTCATAATATTGGATTGGTCGGATGTCATTGATTAAGAGCTAAAAGTAACATTTCCATTGTATGAAAATAAACTGCTCGATTTCGAGCAACACGCATACTAGTACTTATTTAATACGCTAAGGGTTTTTTGTCTTGAGAACTCCTCCTACAATTTTCAACCGATTTTCAAGTTTTTGGTGTCGTTGGATAGGGCTTGGTCTGTAGTTGTTTCCGCCAAGAATTGATGAGAATCGGACTGAAAATAAAGACGCCATCCAACATTGAAATCTCAAAATTTCCTTTTTAAATAACATTGTTGACTGAATAAAGCATTTTAAACATGTGTTAATAATCAGCAGTAAATACGTGTTGTTTTGGTGATTACAGATACTCACAATATTGGATTGGTCGGATGTCATTGATTTAGAGCTAAAGTAACATTTGTACTGTATTTAAATAAATTGCTCGATTTTGAGCAACACGTATACTAGTATAGATAAATAAGACATAAATATAGATGCACACTTTATGTTATTGTTATAATTCGGAGTTATACTAATAACATAAACCTATTGGTATGGTTTCGTCAGATATCTGCTCCTCAGAGACCTATGAAAAAATTATCCGTACAAAAAATGTTCGTGTTGTAAATTATAGCTATATGCATACTTTCCTATTGAAAAATTACTTTAAATATTAAAATTAATTGGCTGGTAACTAAATATCTGTAATATGTCAGGGACAGAGATTTTAAACGATGAAAATAAGTATATACTGTAATACCATATTCTTCAAATAAATTTACAATAATACAAGACAGTTTATTTATTTGCAAGGTACACTTAAAACATGGAAACACATAAAACTTAATTAAATAAACGTATGACAATTGTAAGCGTTTAGAGTTTCTTACAGGTAGAACCCAATCTTTTACAAAGTGTATGGGATAGTCGTGTTCACCACTACAGAGCGGTATCACAAAGCCCTGCGATGGCAATACAGGGAAAGTTCCGGAGTCCCTAGGGATGACGATACACTCCCTACATTCCTTCCTCCGACCCTGGATTCGTCTGTAGCCGTACAAGCAGGGGATCAACTCCGAGAACTCTCGGATTGACGGAATTCACACACGTTTTTTATAGAAAGGAATTTGATGCGTAAAGGGATTGGTGTTGATTTTGAAACGCTTTAGCGTTCATAAATACCTATATATGTGTAATGTAGAGTTTCGTGGTAAACTGGAAGTAGAAGTACCTGTTAAGTCGAAATGCCAGATTTGTAGAAAAATCTTTTAAGAAATTTTGAACGTGTTATAATCATGATCAGCAAAATTATTTTGACCTATTTATTACGAATTATATTCTTATTCAAAAAGGTTCCTTCATTCAGTATTTTTTTTTTTAATCTGTGATAGAAAATTAACACGCTATTTCAATGTATCACCCCTTAAAGTGGTATTTAATTAACGAAAAATAAAAATAATATCCAGGGAGATATGCAATGAAAATGATATTTTCATCAGGGAAACAATCCATATTTGCTGGATTCCATAACTTATTAAACACATAGGACTGAAGACAAAAAATTATTGAAATAGATATGAGCAAAAAAAGAAAAAAAGACAGTGAGAAGTAATTATTATTTTAAATGTTCGTTTTAAGCTTCTTTTAGTATAATTTACAATATTTTAATTTAACTTAGCCTCTTGAAATTGAGCGTCTCCGTAACTAACAGCACTTTCCCAAGTAACACCCGAGACCAATGACTTCTGATGAGTCACTCACTGTTCCATTTTCCCGCCGAAAGAACAAGATAATCGTCTGACTGTTGTAATTTCCCGCCAAAAGGGCAGGATAATCAGCTGTCTGCCGGCCCACCCGCCATTTGTCACGTTCAAATGCGTCTGCCCGCCTTTATGGCTATAGGTTCCTGTTACGTCATTCATCAAGAAGTGACTAACCCTACTGAGTCAAACGATTTTCGTGATAACACTATTATTTGACACATTTCTTTGTTTGAAATCATCAAAGTTTTCGATAATCTTTAAACATTTTTTTAAATAAATTAATTTGAAACTGTATTGGAAACCATTTGTTGTCATCATGTTTACGTCCATCATGTGGGAAGGAAAATGTATGATTTAGAGTATACAAATAGTATAATTGCTTTAAGAGCTGATGTAATAAATTAAAAAAAAAACTCGTTCAGTACAGTTGTGTTAGTACAATTAGTACAACTGTAAATTCATTTTTATAATCACAGTGCAGTTGTTTATTTATTTATTTCATCGGCAATGCCAATACATACATTAATGTAATACACTAAAATTAAAATTCTAAAAATAATTCAAATAAAATATAAATCTCATACGTCCATTCATTCCAGCTCTCAATTAAAGAGCTAATTACTATGCTACCTTTGCACAGTCAGAATACTGCGGCCGTTTAGTTAACCATGGGACAGAATATAAAACATGAGTTTTGCAATGAAGATGTGCAACGAGAAAATACAAAACTACTTAACCTAGACAATGTGGAATGAACGGGATTGAAAGTGCGGAAATGCAGACATGTTGGTGCAAGTTTGATAAATTCAACAATGTATAAAGCAAAGAGAACAAATTGCTAGTAACAAAGAGATACAATTTAAATAATAACAGATAATAATAAATTCTTGTTTATAAATTTTAACTGTGAATTCTTAACAATGTATTTGAAAATTGGTGGTGGCTAAATAACGTAACAGCGTTCTTACTGTGATTTAATGTTATAAATAGGCTACCTACAGTTTTAAGTAATAACAAACAGTAATTAATTGTAATACTCCTGGGATACATTTGTGTTTTTCAGTGTTATACGATTTTTACTACGTCAGGTTTTCAGTAACCAGTGATAGAATTATTTTGCTATCAAAATGAGTCACCAAGGGGACAACTTATAAATATTTTCAATCGCCCTTCACTATCCTGGGCGTGCAGCGTGCTATATGTATAGGCCGTGGCCCAGGAGCATGTTTAGGTTTGAGGAGACGCCAGCACCACCCCCAGCTATAGTCAAACACTGATCGCCCATCACACACTGAGTGTATTGCCTTGTATCTGCATATTCGTCGAGACAGTGGCACAGACCGTCACTTTAGTTCTATTTATTTTATGCCTCTCCAAAATTTTGCCTTTAGATCAATCGCTTTGACTGATAAACTCTCCCATGTCGTAATTTTCAAAAAAGGTTTGAGTCCGAAATATATTTGTTCAAAGATTTACTTTATACATAGAGTGAGTATAATTATTTTTTTTCGTGAAATTAGGCAATAGGTAATAACTAAGTTGCCTATTATGAATTAAAATAAAACCTATTAATGGTTTAAACAAAGAAAACCTACAAATCTTTGTTTCGAACTGTTTTTAATATCGAAAACTAAGAAACCATTCTTTAAACAGTATTTGGAGTATTTTCTTATAGGAATAAAAAAAAAAAATTGTTTGGTGAAATTAATGGGGGAAATTAAAATCATTTTAGACAGCGAATTTCTTTTGAAATATGTTTTATATCATCTTCCGGCAATAAATCTCCTGAAATTTCCAATGGGGACCATGTCCAAATCCATGTACTAGGAGTATAAACTATGGTATAGCCTAGGAGGAGTTACAATAAAATCAAACACCACGCATATAAAACTAACTTTAGAAAATGAACACCATAAACATTCATAGATACCGAATTTCTTTTGGAATATGTTTTATGGCATTAACTGATCTTTCTCCGAATAGTCTACACCCAAACTCCAATTGGGTCCAAAAGGGTAATGTGGCCCAGGAGGTGTTACAGTTAAATTGCTCATACCAGATTAACTGTTTGAAAATTAACATCATGAACATATAATAAAATATTTCATAAAAATGGGCTGTCTAAAATTTTCAATTTTTCAACCACACGTTTACTTAGTATTTTGCTACACAATATATAAATTTAAAATGGCCCACGACTTCCTTTGTAGTAATATAAAAATCGAACATATCTTTAATGATTTTATGTACTAAAAATTATTTAAATTTTTAAATTTAAACTCCCCTACGAGATATTTTAGAAATACAAAATGAAAAGGCTATTAAAAAATATATATTTACATTGTAAATATTATATTTAAAAATACATGCAACTTCTTTAATTGTTTTCATTTCTAAACAATTCGTAACTGGGACGTTTGTGAAGACATTTCCTCCGAAAGGTAACACGGCAATGAATCAATTGAGCCAAAGAACTGCTCCATCCCATTACGCAGGCCGCCATTACAGAGTCACTGAGGGCCATTAGTGCCATTATTACGCCCCATGATTGACCATTAGCTGTGTTATAACGGCTCGAGCCCGCCAGTGCCTCACACAGCTGTTGTGACTTACTTAGAGGTAGACTGTATGCTACCAACAAACTTGATTTTAATCGACAATCAGATATTCTGCAAAAGGATTTTTTGTTATCAAAACATAGAAAATAATTATTTATTTTAAAGCTCTATAAATAGGTTATAATTTAATAATTTCTTTCCAGAGGCAAAAATTTAATAGAAAATAAATTTAAAATATTTAAAGTATTTGTAGATTTAAAAGAAATGTATTATTTAAAATTCCAGTTAATAACTCGAAATTTTTAACATGCAGTAAATAAAGTCTAATGTGTTTATGAACAAAATTAATAGGCAGTTGTAGTCTGTAGGGCTTACCGAGGAAAATAAATAATAAACGAAAGCAGAGGCTGTAAGATACTAATTCTAATACATCTTTTGTTTACAAATTATGGCCAATCATTATGAAACCTTTTCATGAAATGGAATCATAATTTAATTAGACTTTATTTAATATTGTTACTACTTGCACATATGTATAGCTTATAATTTACAATTATTGTTGACAAATATATTTTCCTTATATTAGTAATTTTAGATAAATATGTTTTAAATATTTTTTTATAAAAAATACTATTAGTTTATCCTGTGTTCAGTAGTACACAGCTATACAGGTTAATGAACTTATATTCTGGATTTTCTTAATCCAATTTTGAGTGCGTTCAATTTTAATACAATTGAAAATTTCAATGTATTTTGGTAAGAAGGTTCTACCACACTTTTCATAAAAACCATGAACAATAGCTACAATGCACAAAAGAGATGCTTAGGTAGTTAAAAGCACCATCCACGGTGTAAGGGGGGTTGGTAGCGATGGAGAAGGGGCAGGGATATTCAGTGCGGGCAAGTTGGCAGCTTTGATCTGAGGAGGATCAGCTGGAGCCGTTTGTTTTGCGGATCAGTTGACTGATTGAATCTCTCTCTGTAGAAGATTATTATCGTTCATGTGATTTGCTAAGCTTAATAATCTTTAGTTATACCTTACAATCATCAGCTGTTAAGTTGTACATTTGATTTCCGTTTCGGCATAGATGATCTCACCAAAGCATCTTTGGTGTAAATTGTTATTGATTTAGCTGATATACTAAGGAATTCAAGTTTTTGGTTTCATTGAAGTCTATAAATTCTTCCTTTTGTTACAACATCTATTAAACCGTACTCAGTTAGAATCTACAAATCTATTTGAGTCGCATAATCTTTAATCCCTAAAACAGGAACTCTACAGACCGTTGTCTTCAATTTACTGTCTGAATTTAATACAATATGCACTCTTTATATATATGAATAGTTTGTATCCATGCATATATGAGTACCTAACCAGTAAAAGTTATTTTTCGAATGAATCTTCATAGCAATAATATAAATTACATGCTCTCATTTATACATTATTTATCATTCTGTGGCCCCCCTTTACCTTTGAGTTTTAGTCTTGGTTGTTAGAATTGAGAATTCTACCCAGTTCATATTCACCTGAAACAAAATAATGTTTTAATTAAAACTAAATATCAACTACAGTACAAGAAAAACACAATGGAAAGTACATTATGAGAAAGGTATATGAGCATGTGTAAATTTTAGTAAATAAAAAACATTTAAAGAATTTTACTTATTGCGATTGGGATACACAATGGAGACATGTTTGGGTGATTTTCATTATATAAATTGTTGTTTAGTGTGAAACCTTTAACTCAATATGATTACATATGCAAACATTAAAAAAAATTAAATCCTTGGAAATTACATTTATGAAATTAAATAATTAAATAAACACTCTGCTGTACTTGAACCTATTGTAGAGTTATTCTGTCTTATTATTTGTTTTAGTTATTATTGTTCATTGGGTTTTCTGATGTTTCATAATGGTTTTGAAGTGTTAAAATAATATTAGCGCTATAAGCTATTGAGGATAAATGATGATTAAATGCTAATTATATATCATATATAAATATAGCTTAATTAATTTTTACTTTTAACAGCGTAATGATTTGAGTACATAAATACAGTATATGGAAAAGTAGTTGGGCCTACTTTTTAAGATAACATACAAATGTAAAATAAAATGATTTTTTTGGTACAGTATTATTTTCATACTTATTAATTTATTTTACAGAGGCACTTTTTTAGAGGTTGTACAAAGTACATTAAACGATTTTAAGGAAAAGCTCTCCAAACCCATCAAAGTCTTAATTACATCCCGGGAATCGAACCCGCGACCTCTTGAACCTAAATCCAAGACGCTAAACGTTAGGCTAGCGAGATGCATAGGAAGATTCCACTTTTATATCCGAGTTGCAACAATCTCAACTATATATCACCACTGGTTAAAACTATACTACAGTTACAGTTGATTTCGACCAAATTAACACTGAAACATCTGTTTTTCTAGCATTCGTTAATACAATAGCTGTGTATTGCTTTAATCAGAAAACATCTTACAAAAGATTAACATCTAAACTTTAAAAGCCTGTTTGGCGTAGACCCTATCTAGCGTAGTAAATGTAGCGTAGTAAATGTTAAATGTATATTTAGGCTATAATGTAAATATCTAGCGTAGACCCTAGAGGAGGATGTGAATTACTGTATAATCATCATTGGCTCCTGCTCATCTTCAAGACATTTTTCTAACGGTATTTGCGGGTTTTTCCTACAATGCACAAAAGCTGAGAAAAATGAGGTAAACAAACATCCTTGTCTGTTAATACAATTCAATCCATAACATTTAAAGGACATTGTGGTTTTCCCCTCATTTTAGTATAGGCCATTAGATCGTGGGGTCATTCGTCTGGCACTCATAAAGTATTGCTGATTGAGAAGAAAACAATTAGAGTGATTCCAATTAAAGTTATATCGACCATTGTAAATTCTTATTAAATAGTTATTTGTACAGAACTCTTTTTAACTGTTGCAATATATTTTCGATGCGTGATTGTAATAAAAACTAAACATTATTAATTCATTTTAAAGAGTAATAGGAAAAATTGTGACGTATTCATAAAAAGAAAGAAGCTTCACAAGTAAAATTGTATGTTCCATATTTCAGGCACAACACTCTGCTCAATGGATACAAATTCATAATTTCCGATGTTCACAGTTCTCATGGCTGTAAAAATAGCATATGTTCCATTTGATACCTTAAGAGCATTTTACCACACCGCTTTGTAATGTTATTATTCTGCTTTACCTTGGCCTGATTGCATTGAATGAATAGTTATACAGTAGTTTCATCCACATGAGCAAGAGCAATTACGTTCATCTGTGTAGTTTTCTTGTTGATTTGTTTTGTTTTTATCACGATGTGTTATATGCATAAAAGTATTTATATTTTAGTATAATTTATATGATTGTATATATTTAACGAAGTTGATGTTACTTATTTGTATTGTATTACATGAAAAAGAATTGTTTGACTTATGAAGCTAAAGAAGCAAAAATTGACTCCGTATAATATCCAATATAGGCTAATAAATATTTTTGAATCTAAGTTTGCAAATCCAAATTGCTCGATGCCTCACATACATCCCGGGCAGTAGCTGCCCCCCTTTCATCCATCCTTCTCTATCTCTCGCCCCCCCCCCTCTTCCCCTCCCACTCCACAACCCCCACCCCTGTTCCGACCCCCTCGCTTTACAATGCAGATTTATAGCCAGTATCAAGGTTTTTCACCTGAGTCTTATTCTACTTATATGCGTACTTAAGTTATATTTATAGCCTTATAAGGGATTCTACTGCCTCTATAGCATCGAGAGATATTACAATGAGTAATTGTTAAGATAAGTGAAAACATTTATTTAGCTTCGTTATTAATCGTACTTTTTTTGTTCACATTTACATTGCCTGAAAAATACTTTTAGAGTAACCGAATACAGAAAGTTTTATTTCTAAAATTTAAATTTCAAAGCCTTTCAATAAAAAGTTATTACATATCTTTTAAGGAGTAATGATTAGCCTTATGTTTTTTATGCCTGCAATTATGTATTTCTAAGTACGATTGGTTGCATCAAGAATGTTACGTATACGTTAAGTTTAGAAGCGATTCTTTGTTGCAGAAAAAAAGGGATTGGAGCCAAACCACCAAAAAAAATAATATAATCCGATTAATAATAAAATGTTTGCCTTGAAGGTGTTAACATTTGTTACTAAAATATTAGTATTTTACATGAGCGCATAACATCCCCATTTATTAGTTGAGTAAGTTAACAAGTAAAAAGTAAACAGTGAACTATTATTATTTTTTACATACATATGATTTAGATAAACAATGTTTTGATAACTGTAAAAATAGTAAAAGAGGAGTTCTTTTGTATATAACACCTCCCCTTCTTAGATTTAATCTGTCTACCGGCCTCCTGGCTCGTGTTGATCTTCTTAAAGTTTGTTCTGCTTGACATTCTGTTATGTTCTCTGGATTTTAAATTGAACTCCTTTTTCCTCCGCCAGTAGGATCTTCTTTACTATCTCTTACTAGAACTTCATTTTCTATGTCCTCCCTAAGGTTTGCTAATCCCATGCCAGTTCCTTTAAGCGATGAATCTTCACACAGATCTGATCCCGAGCGTCGAATTTGGTCCAGATGTCGTCTTGCTGTCCCGTTGTTAGTACAACTTTGATAATTTCTGGGGCCTTCTTGTCTTATGATTTTTCCAAAACCCCACTTGTCGTGTCCGTAAGTCCGGTATGCCACAGGTTCATTAGTGTCAAACTTTCGATGGTAATTATGATCAAATACTTGTGATTCATTTTGTTCGATAGATTTGGATATAGCAAATCAAGTCGGGAGCGTATTTGGCGACCTATGAATAAATGTGCAGGTGACTGTCCAGTAGTGCAATGAGGTGCTCTTCGATACGCCATGAGATATCTTTGCAATTTCAACTCAACTGATCCTTCTTCATAATTCATTGCTCTCATTGACTCCTTCAAATCTTGCACATACCGTTCTGCTTGCCCGTTCGTAGCTGGATGATACGGAGCAGATCTCTTATGTCTAATTCCATTTGACTTGAGAAACTGTTGAAACTCGAATGAAACAAACTGTCCTCCATTATCAGATACAAGTATATCTGGAATTCCAAAAGAACAAAAGAACCTCCTTGAAGTTTCTATTAGTTGATTAGTATTAATGGTTTTGAGTGGTACAACTTCTGGCCATTTGCTATAGGAATCCACGATAATGAGGAAGTAGTAGCCGTAGAAGGGTCCTGCAAAGTCCACATGGATTCGTTGCATCGACCTTGAGGGATACTACCAATGGTGTACCGGAGCCTTCGGTGGTTGATGGTTCACTTCTTGACACCCCGGGCAGTTTATGGTCATGTTTTCGATATCATTATCAATCTTGGGCCACCAAACATATGAACGGGCCAGAGCCTTCATGCGAACTATACCCACATGAGCCTCATGAAGTTCTTTCAAAATTCTTGGGCGAAGCACCCTGGGAATTACTACCCGGTTTCCTTTCAATAAACACCCGAGTTGAATTGACCATTCTTGTTCCTTCGACGACACTGGGTGTTGTATTGGTTCCCCCCTTATTAAAGATTGGTATATGTGATTTAATTCCTGATCTGATTGAGTGTGTTTGGTAATATCTTCTGCTGTCACTGGTAATGTGTAAATTAGTTCTATTTCGTGTACGTCAGCCGAGTCAAGAACAGTTAGTTGCTTCTTCCACATTTTTAGGAAGTCTCGATAAGGCATCAGCATTTCCATTATCACTTGTTTTCTTATATTTTATATCAAATGTAAATGCTTGAAGGAAAATGGCATAATGTTGCAATCTTGTGGCCGCCATGAGAGGTATTCCGTTTTTAGGTCCAAATATTGATACGAGAGGTTTGTGGTCCGTGAGTAGGGTAAAATTTCGCCCGTACAAGTAAGAATAGAAGTGTTTCACTCCGAAATATATAGCCAATGCTTCTTTCTGATTGACGCTGTACTTCCTTTGTATGTGAGATAATGTCTTAGATGCAAAAGCTACTGGTCTTTCACTCCCATCTGGGAAAATGTGTGAAAGAATAGCCGAAATCCCATGTTGGCTAGCGTCAGTGGCTAGTATGAGAGGTAATTGAGGATCGAAATGACACAAGATTTTTTCAGACATCATTTCATGTTTTACTAATTGGAAGGCACGTTCACAATCGTCTGTCCAAATGAACGGAGTTTCGGCCCTAGTGAGATTATTATTGCATGTAGCTTTTCACTCAAGTCTGGAATGAACTTTCGGTAATAACTTATCAGACCAAGGATCTGCCTAACTTCTTGCACGTTACTGGGTCTTTTGAGCTCTTGTATTGCTTCTGTAATATGTTTACTCTTACTTATCCCCTTGTGTGATACATGGTAACCAAGAAAATCAATTTCATTAACAAGGAATTGTGATGTACTAACATTAATATGCAAATCATTCTCTTTAAACCGGCCAAGAACTTCACGCAGTCGTTTAAAATGCTCTTCATCATTTGGGGCTGTTATTTTGACGTCATCGAAAAATACGTCAACTCCTTCGATTCCCTGCAAGATGTTCTCCATCGCAGACTGCCAGATAGCTGGAGCGCTGGCTATTCCGAAATGAAGACGGTTTACCATGTAAAGACCTTTGTGAGTATTGATAGTTAGTAGTTCCCTGAATTCCTCTTTAACGGGCATGTGAAGGTAAGCTTCAGAAATATCAATTTTAGTAAATTTAGAAGAGTTGCCCATCCTTGCCAGAATGTTATCTATTCGAGGCATATTGTGTTCGGGAATGATCAAGTGTGGATTGAGGGTGACTTTGTAATCTCCACATAATCGTATGTTCCCATTAGCCTTTATTATAGGAACAACCGGAGTGGCCCACGAACTTTGGTTGACCTTTGTAACTATACCTTCATTCTCCAACCTATGGATTTCTGCACTAACTTTTGGTAATAAAGCATAGGGTAACGGCCGAGCTCTTTTGAAAACCGGTGTTGTGTTTGGTTTCAAATGAAGATGAGCTTCTCCCCCTCTGAAGAGACCCACCTTAGGTTCAAATATTGATTTGAATACTGTCAATATCGCTTGAAGTTTCACATTAGTATTTGTACCCTGACCATGGTTATTACTCTGAGTTTGGTTTACATCAGACCAACTGATTTTGATCGATCTGAGCCACTCACGACCAAATATCGTATCCCGATTGCCCTCAAAAATGTACAGCGGTAGGTATTTAATTTTATTGTTATAAGAAACTTGAACTATAGTTTTCCCCAGGGGAATGAATTGGTTTTTGTTAAAATCCCTTAGAACTACATCAGGTTCCATCAAGGGCCTGTGGTTTGGAAAATATTTGTGAAAGTTTTTACTTGACATTAAGGATACCCCTGCTCCTGTGTCTAGCTCAAACGGAATTGGTTTACCATTTATTCTGACATTTAACATTATCTTTTTAAATTTATCCCCAGGCACATTCAATGAACAGATATTGACCACGTCCACATTGCTTACAAGCGTATTACGTCCCACCTCAATTTGGCTTAAAGATGTCGGACCGGAATTAGTTTTCTCTTGAAACTCCAATTGTTTTACATTTCGCGGAATAACTCTGTCATTATTAGAGAAGTTCTTCTGCCTGGGTAATTTAATAGTTGCATTTGGGTTACTAAGACAAACTTTTGATAAGTGACCTGTTTTGCGACAGTAATTGCAAACTGTATTTTTGTATTTGTAATCGAATGGGTAGCCGTGTACCTCACCGCAACGAAAACATTGTTTTGAGTTTGCTTTGTGTTTTTGAGCGCCTTGCACAGAGGTAGAATTTACTTTATTGCATGAACTTTCATATTTCACTCTAGATTGAATTGTTAAAGCATCACCTTGAGCCTTTTCAATGACTTGAGCCATCTCTAATGCCTTCTCAAAGGTTAAGGTGTCGTCACTTAAGGAAATCAATTTAGTTTGTATCTTGACATCCTTAAGGCCGAGGATGAACTGATTGCGTAAAGCTTTAGTAAGAAATGTACCGAAATTACAAAATCGAGACAGTTTCCTAAGATCTGCTGAGAATTGAATGACATTCTCACCTTCCTGTTGATGTCTAGAGTGAAATTTAAAAGCCTCTGAAACTTCATTAAGTTTGGGTGACAGATGTGCATTTAAAGTTTCTACAAGTTCAGCGTATGACTTAGTCAAGGGTGAAGTGGGGTACAATATATCCCTAAGTTTGCTATAAGTGTTTACGCCAATGCAATGAAGAAGAGTTATTTTCTTTTTTCTTCAGGAATATTATGATAAAGGAAAGCAATTTCGAGTCTTTCTAAATACATCTCCCATGTTTCCAATTTGTCATTAAAAGGTTCAACTATGATTTTATTGTTTCCATGCGTGTGTTCACTCACCTCCGTCGTCGCCATCTGTCGTGTTTTAAATAACCATGAATAATAAGTTTATAACATCTCCCTTTATTAGTTGAGTAAGTTAACAAGTAAAAAGTAAACAGTGAACTATTATTATTTTTTACATGCATATGATTTAGATAAACAATATTTTGATAACTGTAAAAATAGTAAAAGAGGAGTTCTTTTGTATATAACAAAGGTAATAAGAATTAAAATATGTTGGTGGTTGGTGAATGGTTGTAAATAAAACAAATAGCTTAGGTATAAATTTAGTTGTTAAAATATTACCATTGATTCTAATAAAGTACAATTTGTAAAAGATTTGTCATTAATTTAAAACAAAAATACCTAAGAGGGCTGAAGCAGAAACAAAGAAGGTGTTGAACAAAAGAGCTACTTAGGGAGTTAAAAGCATTCGTTCCGGGCCAAGACGGCGGAGGGATATTCAAGGCTGCAAAGTTGGCAGCGCCGCGCCGTGCTGATTATTTTGTTTTATTAAGTAAGCAAAGAATAATCTTCCTCTGAAATCTAAAATGAGCATTGATATGTAAATTCTTGATGAATAACTTATTAATAAATGAATTGTTTTATATGAATAAAGAGTAAAAGTTAACGGATTAAGTATTGTTATATTCGATGACGAAGTATTACAAACACCTTTTCCTAAAATACCTATATCTCAGCTTGTGGGCATCGTAGGAGAAATCCATGCATATCGTTGGATAGGTATTTTTTTTTATTTATTTTTAGCGAATTTCTCTATAAGAAATTACAGTCATAGTCACGGTAAGACATGGGTAAGACCTAAGCCCGGGACCATGATACTTTTTCGTTTTCAGGACCCTATAAGCCAAAAACACCGTTCGTTCAAATTGATATATATGTAGGTCTATGTATGTATATATACAAGGTGTTCAGCTTCCACTTTTAAAAAATTTTCCAGGTTATTAAGCATGCCAAAACCAACGTAAAAATCATATAAACATATTTCTTAAAATGCTTTGTTAAGCCGCTAGCCACCATTTTCTTTTTCACACTTAAGAATTTTTATTTCCGTAACGGGTTGTTGTATTGAGTTTACATTTGGCATGTATTTTAATCACACCAATGCTTATTTTCAGAAAAAATATTATTATTTCTGATGTATATTTTCAAAATGGCGGCCATTTTAAATTTTTTTAATTAAATATCTCAAAAACGATAAATTTTATAATAATGTCACAAGAGACAGAAAAGTTGACAAATTAAATTATCTTAACAGCGATACCAAGTTTGTAAGGATCCGACAACCAATAACTGAGTTATTGAGATTTATCTCAAAATAACCTAAATTGGCATTAATCATAGTGCAAAATCAGTGTTTTTTCTGCAGAAAAACCACAAGAACTCAGTTAGGCATCAGAGCGTGGGAGGGTTTTGTCACTTGGTCCAAATCACTTCCGTTTGGAAAATAAATATGGTGGATGGACGGCTCGAAGAGGAGTGAAATGACATGAATGCTCGTGCTTCAGTATATTGATAAAATCCGATTTAAATATCCGACGATAACTTTCTAAGGAAGCCTTACATCACCTTGAAACTGAGGTAGGTTTTATGCATGATTTGTAGATTAAAATTCGTTGCTGAAGTTATTATGTGCAGTAATAAACCAATGAGCAGCAATTTAATTTCCAATAAGGAATTCATGCATTGGAGGCTGTTTAAATGGCGCTTGAGTAGTTTGTTTTAACCAACCTCCGTGCGTCAGGCATAGATAAGGAAACATGTTCTGTCGACGGCGATGATACGCGAAACACAATTTGTCATTTTACAAAAAAGGGGAAAAATCACTTACAAATACAGAAATCCACATTGTGTTGGCCTGTTAACAATAAAAAAGTTTATGTATAAAGTAACTAAAATGATAAATGAAAGTTGTAAGGGCTAAAATAAACACATCCAATTAAAAGATATATGAATATATAGAATGATCAGCTGACTGCAGCAAACATATACAAATGTCAGAAGTAACGGTTATGTAATTTTGTCCTATCGCACAGAAACTAACTCTGAAGAACAGTTTAAATAAAGAGAACAGTACCCAAATAATCAGCCTATTCTTTACAGTACAGTAACTAATTTATTTCATTACTATTCCATTTACTAGTCTAAAGCTATTTTCATAAACTACTTCCAAGGGTTAATTCAATTATTAAGAATCTATAATGCTAATTTTATTAGGTCTATGAATTCATCTGTGTGTCTTTTTACATTACTGACATGGGTTGAATTTGTTTTTAAAAAATTATTAATTTTAGTTTCGCTTTAGGTATCTTTATTGTCCGTTCATCCCCATACCGTTCAGGCATGACCTGTGTTCTCATACGCCATTTTAAAGTAATTCTAGAATTTTGAGAAACGTGCCACAAAGCCGACCTCATAAGGGCTGATAATGATACTATTCTATGTTTTATCCTAGCAATACGTTTTAATTTTGATTTTATGTTAGGGGCCGTCCATAAATTACGTCATCGCTTTTTGGCCATTTTTGGACCCCCCTCCTTAAAATCATCCTACCACCATAATTTGTCTGACCCCCCCCCCCTCGGAAAAAATGACGTCATTTTTAACAAACCTCCGTTTTAAGTAAAAATAATGTTTTTTAAACGCTACATGATAAACTAAAAAAATTACCAATCAAATATGAATTTCCCTTCAGAAATATAGCCAAAATGACTTTCTCAATGCAAAAATAAACTATAAAACAACGTCTTAAAATAGTCTAATGTATTTTATAGATAATTATTTTATAATAGTTGAGTTGTGTTTTACTGTTCAAGTTTGATATAAAACATTATATTTTAAATGACGTCATATCAAAGCCGACCCCCCCCCCCCTTGCACATCACTTTACCGTAAAATTTTCAATCTGGACCCTCTCCCCCTATTTTCAGATGACGTAATTTATGGACGACCCCTTAATACTAGTAGATCCTTCACTTAGTTGTACATATTGGCCTATAGTTATATTTGAGAATTTTTTACCCTTTATTGTTACTTTTCTGTGGAGAGGTAAAATATAAACGTATCTGAAAGAGTGGATTTCAATGGTAGGATGATTTTTCAAAGTTTCAGTGATTGGACAAAATCAGTTAAAAAAAATTATCACGGTAAACGATTACGGGATATTTTTGCCACACTATATATATTTATTTTATTATATATTATTTTTTATATATGTTATATATATATATTGTATCCTAGATATAAAAGATACGATAAATGAAACGATAAATTTCGGAGTTGCAGGACTTCAAAATAATGAAACTCATTATTTTAGTGTCTAATATAAAAATGTAATACTCTTTGCGTACTCTAATTATCCATTAACTTCTCGATTGCTATAGTTTATACAGCCACTAGGGAAGATCCTTCTAGTACAAAAACCAGCATTATGCTGACAATAGCTACGTTAGCGCGGTGCTCAGCTATTGTTATACTGTACAAGCTACATCTCAAGGGACAACCCCTACATTGCCGCATATAAAGATTCAGTTTTCTACAATGGCAATGTGTTAGTATTTTCTAAATTTATATAACTCATGGTAATAGAGTTATCAACAGTATTTTTTAATTTACATATTTAATGAATTAGGGGTTAAATGCAGTTTTAATGTCAATATAAACTGAGTATATATCTCAGTTAAGATCTGAGTTATCTTATGTCTAGTTTTTTTATTATTATTTTTTTTTTAATCAAATTTTTTTATAAATCACTCACATCTGGAATTTAGTCTTTACTGCACCAGTTTGATTAACAAACATAATTATGAAATGATAGAAATAAATTTAGTGATTGAATGTGTAATAAGTGAATAACTATAAATATCTGTTTACAATGTAAAGCCACATTATTGAAAATATTTTACTTTTTTAAATGTATTATAATGCTATTTTGTATCACCAAAAACACTTTAACCGTATATTCATGAATCGAGACCCTTTATTTAATCATAATGAATCAAAATATGTGTAGTTGCCGTCTTCTCTCTAGATGCTCCACATCTCCATTTGCATTATTGTAGCAGTGCAAAATAATACAACCAGACAATGTTAAAGATTATTGTTTTTATTTTTTTTATTAACACATTTATTAAAGATATTTAATTTTTACGTATTTTTAGATAGTGTATTAACAAATGTAATTAACTGACTAATGAAGTAAATTTATAAATAACGGTTTGAGCTTTCTTCAAGCACGATATGGCATTAAGAGTTTTAATGGCGTGATTTCAACTTGATTACAGAAACCCCTAATTGGTTTACATATTGATTCCATACTCAATATAACAAAGAACATTCAGTGCGCGAAAATTTCAAAATTCAATCTTCGCTAGTTTGGAGTAGCATAATTCATTGCAATGTTAAAAATCATTCTAGGGACAAACCCTATATAAGGAACCATTTTAAGCCATTAGGTCCAGCACAAATTGGTGAGTTATTTAAGGCCATTTAAGCCCCCCGGCATAGTAGGCTCCACTCCGTCGATGACTGAAAATCGATTTATCATTGATGGCCGAACGCTGATAGCAAAATGTCTCAGTTAAAACACGCACGAAATGTTCATATATAGTAATTCTGGCTTTGTTTACTTTGTCTACTGACTAAAAAAATTACAAATAATTCTCCTTTAAAACTTTTATATTTTTTATTAACATAGTGATGAAAATTATTGTTCACAAATCGTCCGGAAAGCCCATTTTGGATTTCGTTATTGTTTTCCACACTTGGCTTTACCTCACGAGTAAAAAACACTATCTCAAACCGAAATGGGTCACTTTCCGGACTAGTGGTGAAATATACTATATATGTCAGGAAATTAAATTAATTCCTTGTGATTTGAAAACTAGACTTAAAATACCATAACTATATCCTTATTACTCTGAACATAGAGCACAAAGTTGATAGGTAATTATGACGGAAATTAATGTAAGGTAGGGCTCAATAATTTTGATCCAAATTGTATTTTATTGTAATTAAATTATTGAACTTTATTACGGTCAAAAATTATAAGTCTATATAAGTAATAAAAATTTAATGTTTAATCTTTAAATGAATATTTATTCTTTAACATTAATTCAATACCAATAATAATTTAAACGTTTCGCACACAGCATCCACTTAAGACTCTCCAATACCGGCCATCTTGGAGTTTTATTCCCTTAAGACTGATGTTAAATTCCAAACATTACTACGCTTTTAATATTGGACAAACTCATTATATCATTTTAAAGGGAATGTTAGTACCTAGGGCCCTATGAAATTAAATATTTTACATTATTAATCGTGTGATTAACAAAAAACAAAGTATTCTCAACGTTTTTTGTTCGAAAATGGACACGTTTTGAGTAGTTTAATCTCATAAATCGTCCTATAATCGTAAATTTAATTTTTTACCATCTTAGATGTTAACATTTTCTTAAAATGACATAAAAGTGATTCTTTTTCGAGCAATATTAAAGGCGTTGCGAATTTTTGAAATTCAACATTAGTCTTAAGGGAATAAAAATCCAAGAAGGAGGCTGTTGCAGACTCTTAAAATCTAATCCCCAATAGTCATATTTTTAAATAGTTTCAAATAAATACCAGAAATAAGGACTACTACCTAATTTCAGTATATTACTCAAAGATTTTTTGATCTTTTTTCTAAATCGAGTGATACATTACCAAACCGTAAATATATATTTTCGACATACATTAAACAGTTGTATACAATTTTGGTAATGAATTAACGACACAAAAAACTACCTTAAGTCAATCTATTGCGGAAAAAGGGAATAGTAATTCCATACAAATTTTAAATCATATCCACCACTCTCCGAGGAACCAATGACAATTACAGTGAGAGCAGAGCAATATCAGGATGGTCATTCGACGAAATGGGCCATCGAAGACGGGTCTTCTAATGGAGTGTTTAAACATTTATCGGGTAATGCTTCGGTACAGCGCCCCAGTTGGGGGCCGGTCTTGGACACTCAAATATTTAATAACGTGAGGGGATGGACACGGTAACACCACGAGGGGGTTGCAATCTCTATATGTAATCTTTCTATTGGAAGATTTCGATTAATAGTAAAAAGTTGTTCGGGTCATCAACATTTCTATGAACACTGGAATCATTCTTAAAAAGTGTCACCAATGTTTACAGAACGTAATAATTAGAAACATCACATTTTAATCAAATTTATCTCCGCCAAAAAAAAACCAAGGTAGAATAAAGCGCTGGTGATAGTGTTACAACTCCTGATTGCCGTGGGATTGGTTCTTTCTATATCCAAAACGTCAAAATGAGCGTATTTGTTCAAAAATAACAAATGCCTGCAAAACTATTGTAGTCATCTGTTTTCATTCTACAAATCAGCTTAATGTTAAAATAAAAATAAATTGTGGTGGTGATATAATATGTGTTTCGCGGTTAGAGTGGGGAGGGGGTGGGGGTGGGGTTCACGGATGCATAAGGATTTCTCTACTTATTTGGTTTCATATACATTGGTGACATAGAGCTTGAAAAATATCACACATGCTCTCACTCACTTTCAACCATGCATTTCCAAATTTCCAAACCCTAAAATAGGATTATTAGGACCTATCTTTAAAAATAACTGCTATCCCTTAACTGTTATAACGGTTATTTTTCGTCAAGTGTTACGAAGTAACAGTATTATCCCGGTAGTACGACCGACGGTATGAATGAGGTCCGGAGTCAGCTTCGCAGCCATTAGTATCTCTGTTAATGGACAAATTTCGACCAGTAGGCGACCTTTAATATATTTAAATCAATGTGGTATTTTTTATAAAGGTGTGCATTGAAGAGTCAAGGTGTCAAGTGTCAATGCTGACAGTATAGTGGAAAGAGGACTCCCTCTTCTCACTAAAAGTAATAGGTTGTATAAAAATAATTTTTATGTTAAATGAGTAGCAATGCACAACGCTATGTATAATAAACACTCTCTATATTTTATTATTTAAAGGGTAATCACCATTCTTAAATTATCATAATTATCATTTAATAAATATTTAAAATAAGATGTCAATTGATTGTTTGTGTGCGTAAATGTTAAGTTTGGTGTAAAAATTTTACTATGTTAATGTAAATTTAAATTAAGATGATCCTGCAAATCTTTCAAGCTGAAGTGGTATTTGAGAACTGCTGTTTAATAAACTTTGAGCATGTGATATAATAAATAATTCGAATAATGGCCTAACTTAGGAAGTACCAAATAATTAGGACTGTAATTTTAAAATATGAACATTTATTAAAATTATAGTGTGTTGTATAAAATATTTTTTTGAGCGTGGAGCCTCCAGCCACATAAAATGTGTTTTCAATAAGGGCAAAGTTTAAATATTGTTCTCAGGCGTAAATGAAGTATTTCTGAAAATAGTATGATATTGTAGCTAGTGACTTTAATTATTTTTATTTGTGGCTAGCTTGGACCATTTGAGAGCACCGTAAAATTGTTTTTAAAACGAGTAGTTCTAAAAAAAATCCTTCGTGTATCCTTTTAATATTTAGAGTTATCTTTGTAGACAAAACCACAGTTGTAATAAAAATCAAACAAGCTTTGGGCAAAATTTATATAACTTAAAAATAGTGATTGCAACTTATCTAGCCATCAGACACTATAGGCTCCAGGTGTGGACTATACTTAATATACAGCCTCTGGGCCCAGGGGAGCGCATTGTAACACAATGGCTGAATCTCGCCTCCATATTGTCATCGCACAATGCGGCAGTGTTACAATGTTACAAAGCAGCAAATGTGTCGTGCACGCAAACATTCTATTTTTATGATGCAGTAGTCTCTGCTTTGTCTTTTTTTAAAGTGGGTTTAGGTTTACATTTTTGAAATGCCCAAGTAAATCCCGGCATAAAATGAGTGTGCATTAAACGTGGCATTAAAATGAGTGTGTCGTTTCAAAATATATTTTAAATTCAATTTTGTTATTATTATTATTTTTTTTTTTATTTTAAAACAAAATCAGGTGTAATCTGTATAGGCAAGCATGATTTTTTCCTCGTTCTTTCTCAACTTTTGCGCATCGTAGAAGAAATCTGCAAATACCATTGAAATGGTTTCGTCCTATAGATAAGCAAAATCCCATTATAATCCACATTGACACACAGGGATGCGCCCTACAGGCTTTAAAATTTTCAATGTTAATATTATAGGAGAAGGGTAATTAATTGAATCATTAGACAGCTGTTGTAGGAAATAAGGAAGAACATATGTTTCAGTCATAAAATTTTTACTCATTGGGTGACATCTCAATTGAAAGATAAATCGAATTTTAGCCAGTAGGCGAGCTTTAATGTATTTAAATCAATGTGTTTTTTTTTATAAGAATTACAAACACATGATAATCATATTATAGGTTGTTATTTCAAAGGTAGAAATGGATTGAACTTTGAAAATTCGGCAAAAAAACCGAGAGTGAACCAGTCAGAGTTGTTCTACATCGCGGTTATGAAATCGGCTAGACAGTAATTCAGTTCCTAAACTGTCTAGAAAAGAGTCCTTGTACCTTGTAGTTCCTCTACAAAGGTCAGTTATTCCGTTATTACAGACATTGCTAAATCGTAATAGTTCCTGTCCCCTAAAAGTCTGTTTGTGATTAGATAACCCTATAACCAGTAACTGCTTCTTTGCAAATATGTTAACTGCAAATATGTTGTTGTTAAATATGTACAAAGTAACAGTTAACGCATTACACCGGTAGTACGACCGACGGTATGCCCGGAGTCCAGGGAGTCAGCTTCGCAGCCATTAGTATCTCTGTTAATGGACAATCACGGGTACGCCGTAATGGGCTCAGTGCAGGTAATGGCTCGCTTTGTCCGTATATTCCCACACCCGGCAACGTTATTTATAGTCAGCCATTTCTTTGTCAAAAAACAAAAAAAATGGGCGGTTTCTATTCTGTCCACATTTCTTAATTATTTTGTTAAAAACTATGTAATAATGAGATTGGCTGTGTTTTGATTTTAGTTGAAGAGGAATTCAAGAATAAAGAGCACCTGTTGTCGTAAACTGATGATCATAAGCATTGACAATTGTCAGTATGCATTACAGGATAAAAAAACACAATTCAATTACCTACACAAAATAGGTCTCATCATTTAAAAAGTCCTGTAGGCCTACGCTGTGATAATCTTTATGAGCAGGATCGCTCGTGGAGGACTCTTGACAGTTTTAGGTCAGCTTCTTTTCTTATTTCAGAAGGCAGTGCGTTCTATAACTGAATTACGATATAAAGTGAGGGTTTTTTTAATTTATTTTTTTAAATGATTTGGTGTTTCTGGATAGCTAACATACAAGTATATATAAAGTGGTAATGAATACTGTTCTGGGAGTTAAACATGTGTTTATTTCTAATGAAAAAAGGGGGACATTCGTAGATGAATAAACTGGAAAAGATGAGAAAGTTAAATTAGATTTCTTCAGGAAAAAAAAACAAACGATTCGATTTTTTTTGTAGATGGAAGAGTATCTTATTCGGGTTAATTATAAAGTTTAGAGTGTATAGTAAATGTCACGGGCCGTCGAGAAAAATAAAAAAATATGTGGGTAATGAAATGAGGGGTTTTAAGGACAAATGACTGTTTTAAAACCAATTTCCAAAGCCAAAAATAGGACTACTAGAACCTATCTTAAAAAAGACTTGAAAATTATTTGGTTGAATTAGTTTTAGAGTCAGGCATCCATTGATTTTATTGTTTAAAAACTAAACTTAAACGAAGTGTTATAAAAGTTGTAACCTAATTTAGTTTTTTATATAAGATATAAATAAAAACAACCAAATTTTTCGGAGGAGAGAGATGTTATTGTGAATTATAAATATTCAAAGTCTCGGTTTCCACTATCACAAATGTGTTTCAGTACTCATATCATAACTGAATAGTTGAAAAGACGAGTAAACTAAACCTCAAAACAACCTATTCAATGACACTAAGTATCATGTCCTTAAACTTGCTGACCTAAATGACTTTAATGAAAGAATAATCTTTAATTAGGCCTTACTTTACCACTACAAATACGTTACGTATGTAAACCATAAGCTACATTTACGTACAATTCAGGTGGAGGGACTAGAAATACACTATAAATCACAATTGCTGAGGTGAATGGGGAGGATGGAGGAAGAGATGGACGGTTCGAGGGAGGCAGAGATAAAGGGGGGGAGGGAGAGAGGAAGGCTGCCCGGGCAAACTGAATATAGGCTACCCCCAACGTGACTGCATGCTAACTTGCTTTGACCTGGCAAAACCTCATTTTAATAGTAGCACACCCAAGATTATATTGTGAACGTTGATTTTTGACATCGTAGAATTTTTTCCCATTTGGTGTGATGAAGTAAAGAGTTTTCATGTTGCTCTGATGAAATGTATCTAATCTTGATGTATTCTTTATGTCCCCTGCGCTCAGGAATTAAAACTTAATTTTTTATATCCTGAAACAACATTTTTATGCAAAATGCAAATGTCGAATATTAATATTGAATCGCTCCATATCAGGTAAGTACAAATTTATTAGCATGATCCGTGTTGTTTGTAACCAAAAGTGAAACACAAATGTCTACCACACTCGAAGATGTGACTAAACTTACACTGCGAAAAGTGGAAAAGTGGCCTATGGCCATGGTAAATGAATGGTAATGAATTGGCTTATTGTAATGCTATAGACAATTGAAATATTTTCGTATTTACCGTCTGTATTTTATGCAGTGTAATTGAAGATATAACTTTGAATGTTATAGACGTTTTTTCACTTCTAGTTCCATCAGGTAGTATTTATTATTGAGGAAAGCTAGAAGGGCTTGCCAAAAATATTATTAAAAAATCAAATAACACGCATAAAACGAAAAAAACATTCTTAAAAAAAAACTACGATGTTTTTTCCAAAGGATGAAGAAATACTGAAAAGACAGGGGAAATATGTGGAATTCTTGGTACTGATTCGAGGTAGAAGTGGTATTGAGCTGTCTATCATGTTTTACGCTCCCAAGAATACAAAACAGAAAAAACTATTTTCCTCAATTGGAAATCGAAATTTCATAAGGAAAAGTAATTTTGATTGTAACCGAATAGGTCGACTTCGCATTTAAGTTAATTTAATTTAATATTTAAAAGTAATTTTAACGACAGATCGTTACATTAAAATGTTATTTTTTTTTAAATTTTTTAGAAAGCTATTGGTAGTCGTACACTTTATGAATAAAATTTTGATACTTTGATTTCAAGGCTTTTGGTCTGTATCTTAAAAGGATAACGAGGAAATGTATTCCAAACTATTAAGAAAATAAACATAGATTTAGATTAACATCAACTATTAGCTAATAACTTTATTACTTAAAAAATATATTTTGTTTAGTTCTTATGATATATACAAATTTATTCATCGCATTATTTGGAATTGGTTTTACTTTGTTTTTCACACTTGAAGTTTTTAATTGTTACCACAGATTAAGTTACTTTTGTTTGCTTTAAAAAATGCATAAATTTATTGCTATGTATTATAATATATTTCATTATGGAAGGATACGTATTTGTATTTATATTTGAACGATAATGATTAAATTAATAAGAGTAAAAAGCAATGTTGGAGCTGTACGAAAACAATAAGGGTAAAATTATGGGGGCAAATAAGACAGGTGCAGGCGTTGCTCATTGCCGTCAGGTGGCGGCTTGTAAATTTGAATCTTCATGGAGGGTAAGCGGGAGGTGAGAGAGGAGGGTTACGGGAGGGAAGGGGTGGGAGAGGTTTTGCAAAATTTATCCTCCATTACTTCAATTTTTTGAGTGGAAAATCAATTTAAACCATGAGTGAACCAATTTTTACTTAATTAAAACAATAGTTGTAAAACACTTGGATGTGAAGACATGCTTTAAAATAAGACCATTTTTATGTAAAAAGTGATTAGGGTCTACAAATTCAACAATCCAACAATTTCTCTCATTTCACGTTCCGTATCAGAATTAAATCCATACTCTCATAATATACGTCAAGTGGCACTCAATCAATCCTAATAATAGGTATCCAATTGTAATTAATTTATTAAATATTAAAATATTTGGGAATTATTTTGTAACGTTAGTTTACCGGAAAATATGTGTAAATCATCTTCAAATACCTTAAATCAAGGTCTTTTATCATTAATGTAAACCTTATAATGTAAACTCCTCGATAAAGATCAGTTATTCATACAGGGTATGGGGTGTAATGTAATATGTATGCTGCCTATTAGAGGTGTTGTTTGAAGGGTTGGGGGGGGGGGGGCAAGGACAAACTTATAGCAGCCCGGGGAGTGACACTGGAGAACGTAACCATATATATCGCCATCGGGGCCGCCCCTGCTCGAGGCTACGACCTTGGGGAAAGAGGGGTGACATTAACTACTCCCTTGATAGAGGGTTATTTTCCTCGTTTAACGTTTCTATTTAAAATTCAATAATAAAATCTTTAATTGATACTATGTTTTTATTTTGTCTAACATAAAAATTATGATAATGAATAGAGTGATTTAGTCATATCCAGGTATTTCACTTGATGTGGATCCAGTTAGTTTTAAAATATCTTATAACTAAAACATCTGTTCTTTTTGTTTTGCTCAAATTTGTTATTGCAACAGCTTTCAAAGCTGTCAAGCTGAAATAAGGATTAAATATTTGTGCTTACCTATTATAATACAATTAGTTCTATAAAAATAACACTGTAGTAGCAAATTTAAATTTTTTATGAGGGGTTAATATTCCTACTCTGAAAAGTAGGTAAAATGTCTAAATCTAATCGCAAAATGTGATGAAAATTTCTACCTTCTTTTCCAGTAAAAACGGGGAAATATTACTTTCTCCATGTTAAAAACCTCGATGAGGCACTTATCAAACGCTTTCTCAGCTAAAATTTACGTAGAAATTAAAAAATTTGCACAAAGGTGCACAACCGGCACCCAATGAAAATTAGTGAACTGGTTATTTTAAAACACTCTTTCGAAAACTATGATGTTATTCATTCACCAGAATAAGAGTCAGTACATAAAGACTATTTTTAAATATAATTCACCTAATTCTTACACCTTTCTCGGATTTTTCAGTCATATAAGCTATAGTCAGCTAGGCAAACCAGACAATAAAATTACTACAAAACAATATAAAATCGATTTCAATAAAAAATTATCTGTAAAATATAAAATTCTATAATTCAGTTTTTAATAGTGATACAAAGTATTTACTTAACTTTCTAGTGTTTCACACATGATTATATAGTTTTAGTTATAATCATTGGGTAATATGTAAATGATGGATAATTTTGATCTTTAATTCCCTTGACGTAAAAAAGTCGTTCAACACAATAAACAAAAGCTACAAATGGCGCGGCAGCTGGTAAGGTAATCTAGTCAGTTAATCATGGGAAATGGCAGCCGAAAACTGCGAATTCTTAATTAATGGAAACAGCTGACAACAGATGGCGACACCGATTTTTCCCTAACTCGAAACTACGGAAGGGGAGAGCAGGGAGGGGCTAAAATGACAAAGGAGAGTGTTTCGTGTAATAAAATAAAAATAACTCTAAATTCATAATTTTATCGTGTTCTCTCCATGACTATATAACTAAAACAAAAACTGAAATTCTGGAAAATTTTCAAACAGAACAAAAATAACGATTTTTTTAAAAATGCATGTCATTATAAAATTAATCTTCAACTCAATCAGTAAAAATAGGGAAAACTCATTTTAAGAATGTAACCAAGTTTAGACTATCTGCAATTAATACTACTAACTATAACAGTTATATTATTGCTATTGTATTATTTGAGTGTTTAAATTTTTGTAGAGTTTGTAAATTTTAATTTTTATATTACACAAACGTTCAAAATACTACACAACAGCCGACAGCTGAATAATATTCATGACAATAATATTTTCAGAAATGATGGATTACTTTGAAATTGCTCTAATCCAAAATAGAGAAAGGCCTGCTTGTTTTCACAGTGTACCAAACAGTGTTCTTGAAGTTTTGTTCTGCAGATTGTATGAAATACGCACGAGAAAACAAAAGTTTCGACAGGTTCTTCTATTTACACAACAGAACACTCCTCCACCCCCCCCCCCCCCCACCGTCCAACAACAAAAAGAAAGAGATAGGCTACACTACTCAACGAGATTGCAGTAATCATCGAACTCTTCCTTTACCTTCGCTTGTGAAAAGACCGATTGTGAGATCAGGTTTGAAGGGATAAATAAATTTATTCAAAAGTTAATTTTATTAAAGCTTGGTATTGTATTATGATTGTTAACTCATCTTTATCTTTATACTGGATGGGACTCAATATTATTATCCTTCACATCATAAATATTTGTCAGGTTAAAGAAATTTTCTAGCGTGGTGATATTAGTTCATGAAAAATTCACTACAATTGTCATAATCTACAACCACTACTCATTTGATTCTGAAAGTTATAATGTTTTAGGGGGCCTAATTTTAATTTTTAGTTATTGAACTTGGTAACAGTTTGTGACATTATATGAACTAACTTTGTCCAAAAATAATCTATTTGATTTGGGTTAATTTTTTATATAATAATTTAGGGACCAACCAATTAGATTGAATCAAATACATTACATTCACATACACTGTTCATAAAAGGTAAAAAAATTAATGGTTCCATGCTTTGAAGAAAACGTTCCCTAAGACCATCCTCTTAATTATTCACTTATCATGTGAGTAATCTTTAGCATAATTCCTGTTCTATCGTATAATTAAAATATAATAGCATTAATATGGGTATAATACCTTTACAAATTTTATTTGTATTCTTAAGCCAGTTGTAAAACTAAATAAATTTACTATTTAATTTGACTCTCGCTAACTCGTAATTTACGCACTTGATTTTTTAAATTTTATTTACGACTAAAGAATAGTTTTAATAACAGGGGTAATCTGTATGTATATAAATGAATTTCTACTTCTCTGTTTACGGCATCACGAATGAACGTCTGGACCAATTTCGATAATTTTTTGTTTGTTTGTTATTTTCAAGAAAATTCTCCCGTAAAAGAAAAATTTAGAAAATTCCACAGGGCCCCACACCACACGTTTTCAAAGTTGCCATGTGTATGGAAGCGAAATGTTTGTATTCGAACATAGGATTACATTTAGAAGTATTAATTATAAATCAGTTGTTCACATTTAAAGTATTGAGGAGAGTTAGGTAATAACAAAACTAGAGGATATTATTGACTTTCGGCGAGTTAGCATAGCGATCAAGTTAAACCTGATGGCGAGTGAGCGCAGCGAGCGAGCTACACCTGATGCCAAGTAAGTGTAGCGAACGAGCTCACCTGAAGGGTAAAAACTTCCTCTGGTTAGCATTGCAAAGCCTGCCGGGTAAGCTAGCCTTTATTAAATTCGACTTCCAAAGGTGACGTTTAGGACAGTAGAGTGACAGAAGACTGACCGGACGTGTCACAGACTTGTTTCGACCTGTCAACCGGAGTTTCGAATTATAGAGAAGGTTCATAAAGAAAACTTCGATATAAGAGGTAAAATTCGAATCGTGGATTCAAATTGCAAATTAAATTTCATTTAAGTACGTACCGTACTGATTTTTTAGTTGTACAGGAAATATTTTTTTCCTACCACTGCATGGAAATAATCACATTTCCATACCTGCAAACCGTACGCAAAACTGTTCATTTCCTGTTTTAATTTCATTCCCGCTCTAGAGCGGCAATGTCCAATCCCGCACGCTAAATAAAATAGCAATTTAAGGTTAGCTGCAACAGCTGGACAAACCAGGCCTCAGCTGTTGGTCATTGTTGTGCTGCTTTTTAAATTGCTACTTTTTAGTTTGAGGTTACGTTTCATAGTTAACAGTTTTCCGACGAAAAAATCAAACATAACTTAAATGACATTTTGTATACAACGAAATCGGTTGCAATTATGGTGGTGGAAAAATCTTGTGAGTATTAGGAGCACAAATAGTCATTACCGCTCTCGAAATTCTCGAGTATCAATTTTGTATTTTGCGCTATTAATACGCAAAAAGCTTTATATCGTTACATTAAAGGGGTAAAATATAACCGTTAATCATTTGGAGATATGCAAGTTTTTTACTCGACTTAGACAGGTTTTCTCAAGGGTGTTGAACATAATTTGAGGTACTAAGAATTGCGGGTGGAAGAGTTTCGAGCTAATGACAGTCGACCGTTTAAGACAAAGAGGATAACATGAATTTTAAAGTAGTTTCATCAATTTGGTTAGCTGAGTACAGCAATAGGAGGTAGTGCAGTTTCCTAGATGCTTGTTAGCATTGCATGAACACTAAACTTTCTACGTTGTTGGAAAGAGTTGTTCAATATTGCCAGTAAAGTTGGCCCAAGTTGCGCAATCCCGATGTCGATGTCCAGCCGGCGCGGCTACAGTGGCTCCCCTGGCGGCGGTATATTACACTGCAACTGACGCCCCGTCTGACATTGTTACCCCCGCAACTGTGCGCACTTGGACAACAAACTCCCCCATTGCTTTTGGAAGGGATAGAATGTTTCACACAAAAAGGAGAGTGACCAGGTAAAAAATTATTCTAATATAATAATTACTATAATGTTCACATATCTAAGGTTTTTTCAACTTTATTACTATTTTATCTGTTAATATTGTTGTTGTTTTTCTTTGCGAAAGATGGAACATGTGCAGTGTATAATTACTAATGTCTGTCTTGGAATAATGTCAAAATATTGCATGATTTTATTTTTGATATTTTGATTGTGGCGTTTATTGTGATCAAGTAGAGTACGTGCTGGTAAATCCATTGGCAATGTTTACATTGCGGTTGAAAATTCTTTCTCGCAAGCTTAAACAAACCGCAACCAAATTTAAATTAGAATCGCCCGAGAAACATTGGTATCAAAGCTTCCATTTAAAAAAGAATATAATGATTTTCATAATTCAAAATACTTAGGTGTTCTTACATATCATAGGTAAAATAAAAACACACTTATTAATGAAAAAATATTGTTCAATTAAATAATTTTAATTACTCATTTTGAGGTGAAAACACCAATTTAAAAACATTTATTCTCTTGCAGAACACTTGAATAAAAGATATATTCACATTTTATCATAATTAACGTTCAAAACTGTGCAATGAAAATTACATTCCCGCAGTAGGTCTACTTTTGATGTGTATTCATCGCCCATCAATGCCAGATACTTAATCAATCTTATACCAGATAACTTGTGGTTGATGATTAGAGTTTTCATGATTAGAGTTTTCAGTAATGTGGGTTTAAAGGGATTGTAAATTTCACAATTACTATGCTTAAAAAATAACCACTCGTCACAAATTATTTCGCATATAATACAGTTAGCTAGCACAATGGCGCTCGCCAAACGCCGTGTCACATTGCGCAGTCAGAACACTAAATTATGCATGAGAAACCACTTCAACAAATCCTGTTTCAAAGCGATAAGTGCTAAATCCACTCGGTTTAGAAGCTTCAGAGAGATCACTCATAAAACCTGTAGCCTTCACAAACACCCTTAAACTGCCCGTTAAAATTGACAATTCTGGTACTCTTAAGAGTTACACAGAATCAACAAAGTGTTATTAAGGTAATTTCTTCTTTTAGCGAATTTCCATAAGGAGGAAGATGTTTCCGTAGATCTCATGGTAAGACATAAGCCCGGGACCATATTACTTATTCGTTTTGAGATGCCCAGAGACCAAAAATAATAATAATTAAAATTTATAAACCGTAAACCATTGTTACAATGGAAACAGCGTGAATCATGGGTAAAATGGTGCAATTCAATAGGGGGGAAAAATTATATGTTTTTATTGCTTTATATATATTAAAAATTTTAAATTTTAAAAATAAAAAAATTAAAAAAAATAAAAAAAATTAAATTTTAAAAAATTTTAAAATTTTAAATCTCTTTGGTACGGTTATTTGTAAATAAATTTTCCTAAGTCTGTAGCTAACAGCAATGTATTACTTTATAATAATTTTATTATATTATTTTAAACACGACTAAAAGGTTTATAAATTTTGAAATTAGAGTAAAACATACACTTTATTAAATAATGATGATTGAAGAATCTATGTTATCAGTTGTTGAATTCAAGCTTTCTAAAAAATATGTGTAAAATATGGAAGGATTAAAATACAAATGTTGTTTTAATTTTTATAATTAGTAATAATTTTAAATATTTTGTAAAAATTCTTTTTGGAATTCTACGTTAAATAAAATTGTTATTATTTTGCCTTTTATTTTGGTGCTTCATTATATGTTATCTAATATTCAAGCTGCAATGTATAAAATGCAGCACAGTTGATATTAAATTATATCAACTGAATCATTTAATATCAACTGAAAGGTAAGGATATAAGTATTACTTACGCACAATTTCATATCAAGCCGAATGTTACCTGAAAAAAGTAAAAATAAATTAGCTAAGTAAAATAAAACAATGTAAATTAATAATGTCTAATAATTTTTTTCTTTCAATTTATGAAAACAAATTGAATTGTTTGTTTATTTATACTTTTTACCGTCTAAATATTACTAATTATAATTTCATTTATAATTATAATAATTGTTAAATGTAATTAAAAATCACATGTAGAAACGTAGACTATATAAAATTCTTCGATGGCTATCACTGTATATAAAGTACTTTATAGTACTTGTAGTTTATTGTAAATAGTTTTTGGATTAATGCTTGGAAAAAATTAAAATTATTAATTGGGATATAAGCACTCATTAACAAAATAGTTTTTTATAAAGTGATCCTTCCATAAAAATGTAAAAGATTGCAACATTTACAAAAAATGTTAAGTAGATAGAAAACAAAGCTAACACACAATTTTAACCCCCCCCCCCCCCCACCAACAAAAAAAAGTTGGAAAACCCCGCCTCACGTGATTGCATCAGCCCATTAACTCCTCGACCTTTTTCTCTCTTTGGCCAGAAAAATCTGAACTGAGCCTTGTAATCCAGTTGAATCCAGTTGAGTTTTATCATTTCAAAGGCTGTAATTTCAACAATCATACTGTCAAATATGCGTAAAATTATATTTAGTTTTTATTTAAATAATTCAAGTACCTGAAAATATGAAAAAATCAAACGATTTATTGGTAGTATTGAACAATGTAGAATTTCAGGCATTATGTACTGTTTCTACTTCTCTTCCAATAAGCATTGCGTTAAAATACCATTTAAAAAGTGATCGAAACACATATATGTAAGCCTATACAAATACCCCCCGTCGCAGCAGACCTGCGTACTCAGCGAATTTCCAAATTAGTAATATTAATTTTGACCAGCTAAACTTGTAAACACAATTTCATCACGTGCTCATAAATAGGGGAATAAATAATGTCTATTCTCCTTAAGATAAATATAGGGAAAGAGTATGCAGGTATGCTGCCATGGGGGACACTAAAAGTAGGCTTTTAGCATATAAAAAATTTATTTCGACCATATAACGCCGTATAGTAAGTTTCATCAGTATCTGTCCATAAATAAAAGAGTTTGCCTATTCTCCATATGATTAACATGGGAAAAGAGTATGCAGGTTTGCTGCCATGATAAGTACAAAAACCAAGATTTTTTACCTTAAATGGATGAATCTCAAGCAAATGAAGCTAAATACCAAGTTTCATCCAAAAATATTGGTTAATAAGTGAAATATTAACACATCCTTATTCTCCATAAGATTAACATTGGAGCCCCAAAAGACAATGTACTGTCTTTAGACTTTGTAATATCTCGGTAACCAATGGAGATAGAGCAAAGCTTCAAAATACTAAATTGTGTGTTTTTTGAGCTAAATCCAATGGTCAAAATTAAAATTAAAAATTTTTAAAATTTACATATGAAAAATGCGAAAAACCCATTTTTGGGGTACAAAACCCCCCAAAACTACCCCTTCCGGTAGGTCGATATGTCTGGTTTTCGAACTCATCCGAATAAATGTAGGATTACACATCTCTACCAAATTTGGTGTCGATCGGACCATTTTTACGAGAGTTATCGTGTCTAGGGACACACATATATATACATATATATATATATATATATATATATATATATATATATATATAAATTTTAATGACTATTATTTTTGGTCTCTGGGCACCTCAAAACGAAAAAGTAACATGGTCCCGGGCTTAGGTCTTACCATGAGACCTACGGTAATAGCTTATTCCCTATGGAAAATTCGCTAAAAAATACGTTTTTTCAATTTAATTACTATTATTATGGATTAATTTTATTGTGAAACTGATTTTAAATGAAAAAAGGTGCAAATTTCCTATTTTGTCTGTTTGATGAATATGAATACTATTAACATAATATGAAATTAAAATTTATGACGATTACGTAAAGATAACAGGAGAAGAGGGTTGTGGTTAGAAAGGGGTGAGAAGTGGAGTAGAGTAAAGGGTTGTTGGGAATAATGGGGGAAAGGAAGAGCTTCAACGGTTAGAGGGGGAAGTTACCGATGTTATACCCATCATTGCTTCCGGAACCATCTTTAAATGATACAACATATAAAGGAAGAAAAGATATTCTTGATTGAATGAAATAAGAGCTTTTTCCATTATCATACTAAACGGAAAGATGTGACACATGCTGTGATTTAGATGAAGTGGAATAATTATCGTAAACGTTTTAATTTTTTTTGTGAGTATATATATTTTTATTCTTATTGAATAACATGTCTTGGTAAAGATTTTGGTTTACTAGTAAATAGGTGCTTTTTAACCTGATCCTTTTTCTCTAGAATATTAGGGTGGGGAAGAGATTTAAACTGTAAACAAAAAATTTTAACTCTAAACGAAAAAATTTAACTAACATTTTTGAGTTTCAGATTTCCTCAAATAATGTTTTAAATAAGTAATAATGTCTTTCAGTAACTCCTAGTCAGATGTTATATTTTAAATCTAAATCTATGCTTGTTAAAAAGTAACAGTTCTAAAGTAAACCGATTAAAAAACAGCTGCTACCAATAATATTGTAAAACCGATACACAATATGTTATGATGTAAAATTACCAACTAGTATGCAACAGTGAATAAAACAAAAAAAAAAAACAAAAAAAAAAACAAAGGGCTCCAGCCAATGGGATACTAACTAGGATAAACAAACCCCCACCACTATCTCTCCCTCGAAGGATCGGATTTTTAAAATACGGACTACAGTGACGTACACCTTAGAAATGTTAATGCTACATATCAAGCTATGGTTGTACGTTAATTGTTATGCATTTTATTAGTGGTGATAACATTACTAATGGGCCTAATATAGTGATTATATCCTGAATTAACAATGCTATATAGGGTGACTCGCCTACGGCTCGATGGGGGCTCCGCCCCCATGCCCCCTTAGGGGTGTCCCTAAATTCGTAAATTAATAAAAAGTCAAGTAGGAAATTATTTAGTTCCACGGAAGAACTGAACAGCCAAGACAGTAACAATACCGTCTAATACACACAATTCACAATCGATGGTTAAAAAAGCTTTGAAAATCTCTTATGAATCGGTTTTAATAACTCTTCGTAGTTAAAATTTGTTAAACATTTTTGAGTGTTATATAATAATTATTTATTCTTGGTGTTATGCTGAATGGAGGGTCCACTCCCTAATTTGTTGCCCCAATTCCGTAATTTCTGTAAAAACTTAATTCAGTGAACGGGCTTGTTAAGGGCGCAACTCCCATGTGTTCGCTGAATTAGTTTGTAAATAAAAAAAAGTCGAATATTAAACAGGTTAACTTTACCAAAAAAGTGCACAGCCAAGGCAGTAACAAAAGGCTAATACACACTTCTCAATCAATAATAATTAAAGCTTTTAAATTCGTCAAAAATTGTTGCAATAAATCAGTGAAAACAATAAAATAACATTAAAACGAAATAATATATGATAATCTGATAAACGAGATAGAAATCAGAAAAGACTCCAAAGTTTTAAAAAGATTCCCTAAAATCCGATTAGGAACTTACTAAAAGTATGTAAATTAGTAACACCAGCCCCGACAATAGCTGAATTCATATTTTTAATAGTCTCTTAAAAGAGGTAAGGTCCCCAATTTCAAGTTTTCGGTAACTGTTCTGGTTTACGAGATACCAAAGGTCTATTGAGTTTATCATCCTGTAATAAATCTGTATTGAGAGCTAATGTGTAGAAATACGGCAAAATGTTCTGAAAACTTTAAGCCATTAATAAAATATTTCAGTCATATTCAGCAACATTTTTTGATAGGACCAATTGTTTTGTCAGTAGAGTGGAAAAACAGAAAACACGATTGTACAAAAATTAGTCTGGAGATTTACGCAATTGTTGCGATGTACGACAAAAAGTCAGAGGACCAAAATCGTAGTTCATCCAATTCAGTACCGTAGTAGTCTCAAATCTATAAAAGGCCTAACCGTTTAGCCACTAGAGCTGAAATACTAAAATTACGATTTCTCTATTCATATTTTTAATAGTCTCTTAAAAGAGGTAAGGTCCCCAATTTCAAGTTTTCGGTAACTGTTCTGGTTTACGAGATACCAAAGGTCTATTGAGTTTATCATCCTGTAATATATCTGTATTGAGAGCTAATGTGTAGAGATACGGCAAAATGTTCTGAAAACTTTAAGCCATTAATAAAATATTTCAGTCAAATTCAGCAACATTTTTTGATAGGACCAATTGTTTTGTCAGTAGAGTGGAAAAACAGAAAACGCGATTGTACAAAAATTAGTCTGGAGATTTACGCAATTGTTGCGATGTACGACAAAAAGTCACAGGACCAAAATCGTAGTTCATCCAATTCAGTACCGTAGTAGTCTCAAATCTATAAAAGGCCTAACCGTTTAGCCGCTAGAGCTGAAATACTAAAATTACGATTTCTCTATTTGGTCAAAAGCCACTACTTATTTATCACAAAACTGGGAAAAAGTGAAAAATGTATTTTGAAAGTAAACGGAAAGAGATACGACAAAGTATGTCAGAATCAAAATTGTAGATATTAAAAAGACCTATAAAAGTTGTCATTTAAACATTGTTGTAGGACAAACCATTTAGTCGTTAGAACCCTAAATATAAATATAAATTTCACAAAACATCAGTTTGGAGGGTTAACGGTGCGATGTACGATAAAAAGTCAAAGGACCAAAATTGTAGATCGTCCAATTCCCTATCGTAATATTGCTCTCAGATTTTAGATAAGACTAACCGTTAGGTCGCTAGAGCTGAAATATTAAAATTACGATTTCTCTAGTGGACCAGAACCGGTATTTTCCCACTACTTACGTTCAAAAAATCCGGAAAAAGTGAAAAATGTATTTTGTAAGTAAACGAGAAGAGATACATTTGGCAGCTAAAGCTTAAATACTAAAATTACGATTTCTCTAGTGTCCCAGAACTGGTGTTCTCCCACTACTTATGTTCACAAAATCCGGAAAAAGTGAAAAAAAAC
Source organism: Neoaliturus tenellus (assembly GCA_030545055.2). Lineage (NCBI taxonomy): Eukaryota > Metazoa > Arthropoda > Insecta > Hemiptera > Cicadellidae > Neoaliturus > Neoaliturus tenellus. The sequence goes on along the minus strand of CM061536.1, from coordinate 60,048,677 downwards.
TTTTGTGAGTAAACGATTAGAGATACGGCAAAATATATAAGGAGCAAAATTGTAGATATTAAAACGATCTATCGAAATAAACCATAAAAAATATTTTACGACTATCCGTTTAGTCACTAGAGCCCGAAAACCGAAAACGGCATTTCATTAAAAACGTTCTGGAGGCTTAACGGTGCGAGATACGATAAAAAGTCAAAGGACCGAAATTGTAGAAAATTAAATTCCCTATCGTAGTATTGTTCTCAGATTTTAGATAGGACGAAGCGTTTGGCCGCTAGAGCCAAAAAACTAAAATTGTAATTTTGGAAGACCGCCATTTTGAATGTTTTTTAGTAGGTTAAAACTACAAATTTGCAAGTTTGAGATTTTATCCTTAACATTGACCATTCAGGCTAGACGTATGCCAAATTTCAAGTCTCTAGCTTAAATAGTTATGTCAAAACTTCGTATCCCATATAAGTGAGTGAGTCAGTTACACATGGGGCTGTATATATTATAGACTCGCCTACGGCTCGATGGGGGCTCCGCCCCCATGCCTCCTATAATGGTTCCCCGAAGTGTTAGTAGACGATAACGAATCGATGCCGCAAGGAAATTGCCGTTAGTAGTTTAGAGGAAGTTAAAAAAATACGTGGGAACAACGAATATTCAAGTAACAAATGTTTAAATAGGGCAATTGTTGTGAAAGAATTTCAATATCGTGAAAGTACGCTCCTTTTCAAGGGTGAAGGGGGTAAGATACTGCCAAATCGCAATGGACCGAACTTGTAGAGCGTCCGAAACAGAACAAATTATTATCGAAATACAAATAAATACGGCAGTAAAATTTTCAGTATAAAGTAATTTACAAACACTTTACATGAAAAATGTCAATAATTTCGTGTTTTATTTCAATTGTTTTGGTCTTAAATTTGATTGAAATTGATCAATGGCTGCTAAAATAGTAAGAACTAGTTGGGCCAATAATATATACTAAGTTTGAGGCATCTGTATGCCATAATAGTAAATAAAAAACATTATAATAGCGAATTGTTTGTGGAAGAAGGTATAAGTTTGAAATTACACTCCTTTTTAAGGGTGAAGGGGGCGAGATACTCCAAAATGTCATAGAAAAAAACTTGTAGAGCGTCTATAATAAATATAGTAATGGCTAAACATATATCAATATAGCAGTATATTTACCAAGTTAAAGTGAATTACGAACACTTAACATGAAAAAATGTTGAGAATTTTGTGTTTTTTAATTTTTTTAGGGATAGAACCTGTTGAGGTCATAATATAAATAGAAATTCATGCATACATATTACATGATAGTAAATAAAAATATCAAAATAGCACAATTTTTTAGAAAAATTTTAGAAATTCTGAAAGTACACTCCTTTTTAAGGGTGAAGGGGGTGAGATACGGCAAAATCGCATGCCATCGAACTTGTAGAGCGTCTAAAATAAAATAATACTGGTCTAAAAATATCAATTTTGCAGTACATTTGCCAAATTATATCAATTTACGAACAGTATACTTGACATTTTATTAAGAATTTTGTGTTGTACGACCATTTAGGACTAAACTTAGATTGAAATCGGCCAATGAATACTACTATAGTTAGACCTATATTAGGGCATAGCATGTGCAAAATTTCACTCATCAATGTGCCATAATAGTAAATGAAAAATATTAAAATAGTGCAAATTTGTTTACGAGTTTTGAAATTTTGGAAATACGCCGCTTTTTAAAGGTGAAGGGGATGAGATACGGTAAAGTGTCATTGGACCAAACTTGTAGAGCATCTAAAATAGAATACAATACTGGAAAAACATAAATCGATATAGGAGTATATTTAACAAATAAAAGTAAATTAATTACAAACAGTATAAATGAAAAATGTTAAGGATTTTGAGTTTTACGATTTTTGGACTAAACTTAGGTTGAAATTGGCTAATGAATGCTACTATAGTTAGACCTATATTAGGGAATAATATGTACAAAATTTTACGCATCGATGTGCCATATAATAATAAATTAAAAATATTAAAATAGTGCAATATTTTGACGAGTTTTGAAATTTTGGAAATACGCCGCTTTTTAAGGGCGAAGGGGATGAAATACGGTAAAATGTCATAGGACCAATCTTGTAGAGAATCTAAAATAGAATACAATATTGCTAAAACATGTATCGATATAGCAGTATATTTACCAGGTAAAAGTAAATTATAAACACTATACATGAAAAAATGTTAAAGTTTTCGTTTGTTTACGATTTTTTTGGACTAAACTTAGGTTGAAATTGATCAATGAATGCTACTATAGTTAGACCTATATTAGTGCATAATATGTACAAAATTTCACTCATCGATGTGCCATAATACTAAACGAAAAATATTAAAATATTCCAATTTTTGTTGACGAATTTTGAAATTTTGAAAGTACGCCCCTTTTAAGGGTGAAGGGGATGAGATACGGTAAAATGGAATAGGACCTAAATTGTAGAGCTTTTGATTCACCACCAACGATTTTCCCTCAGATTCGAGATAGGACCTCCCGTTCAAAAGTTACAGCGAAAATAGTAAAACCTTACATTTTCGGGTTACCGGTTTCCACCCTTCGTTATTTTTTGGGGGGGTTGAAATGAAAAATTGTCGTATTTCAGACTTTTCCCGGGGGTATCAGATATTAAGCCACCCGCATGCCAAAAATCAAGTTTCCAGCTCACCCGGAAGTACTCTAGAATTTGTATAGATGAGTGAGTCAGTCAGTGAGTCAGTTCCACATGGGGCTGTATATATATAGGACTCGCCTACGGCTCGATGGGGGCTCCGCCCCCATGCCTCCTATAATGGTTCCCCGAAGTGTTAGTAGACGATAACGAATCGATGCCGCAAGGAAATTGCCGTTAGTAGTTTAGAGGAAGTTAAAAAAATACGTGGGAACAACGAATATTCAAGTAACAAATGTTTAAATAGGGCAATTGTTGTGAAAGAATTTCAATATCGTGAAAGTACGCTCCTTTTCAAGGGTGAAGGGGGTGAGATACTGCCAAATCGCAATGGACCGAACTTGTAGAGCGTCCGAAACAGAACAAATTATTATCGAAATACAAATAAATACGGCAGTAAAATTTTCAGTATAAAGTAATTTACAAACACTTTACATGAAAATGTCAATAATTTCGTGTTTTATTTCAATTGTTTTGGTCTTAAATTTGATTGAAATTGATCAATGGCTGCTAAAATAGTAAGAACTAGTTGGGCCAATAATATATACTAAGTTTGAGGCATCTGTGTGCCATAATAGTAAATAAAAAACATTATAATAGCGAATTGTTTGTGGAAGAAGGTATAAGTTTGAAATTACACCCCTTTTTAAGGGTGAAGGGGGCGAGATACTCCAAAATGTCATAGAAAAAAACTTGTAGAGCGTCTATAATAGAATATAGTAATGGCTAAACATATATCAATATAGCAGTATATTTACCAAGTTAAAGTGAATTACGAACACTTAACATGAAAAAATGTTGAGAATTTTGTGTTTTTTAATTTTTTTTAGAGATAGAACCTGTTGAGGTCATAATATAAATAGAAATTCATGCATACATATTACATGATAGTAAATAAAAATATCAAAATAGCACAATTTTTTAGAAAAATTTTAGAAATTCTGAAAGTACACTCCTTTTTAAGGGTGAAGGGGGTGAGATACGGCAAAATCGCATGCCATCGAACTTGTAGAGCGTCTAAAATAAAATAATACTGGTCTAAAAATATCAATTTTGCAGTACATTTGCCAAATTATATCAATTTACGAACAGTATACTTGACATTTTATTAAGAATTTTGTGTTGTACGACCATTTAGGACTAAACTTAGATTGAAATCGGCCAATGAATACTACTATAGTTAGACCTATATTAGGGCATAGCATGTGCAAAATTTCACTCATCAATGTGCCATAATAGTAAATGAAAAATATTAAAATAGTGCAAATTTGTTTACGAGTTTTGAAATTTTGGAAATACGCCGCTTTTTAAAGGTGAAGGGGATGAGATACGGTAAAGTGTCATTGGACCAAACTTGTAGAGCATCTAAAATAGAATACAATACTGGAAAAACATAAATCGATATAGGAGTATATTTAACAAATAAAAGTAAATTAATTACAAACAGTATAAATGAAAAATGTTAAGGATTTTGAGTTTTACGATTTTTGGACTAAACTTAGGTTGAAATTGGCTAATGAATGCTACTATAGTTAGACCTATATTAGGGAATAATATGTACAAAATTTTACGCATCGATGTGCCATATAATAATAAATTAAAAATATTAAAATAGTGCAATATTTTGACGAGTTTTGAAATTTTGGAAATACGCCGCTTTTTAAGGGCGAAGGGGATGAAATACGGTAAAATGTCATAGGACCAATCTTGTAGAGAATCTAAAATAGAATACAATATTGCTAAAACATGTATCGATATAGCAGTATATTTACCAGGTAAAAGTAAATTATAAACACTATACATGAAAAAATGTTAAAGTTTTCGTTTGTTTACGATTTTTTTGGACTAAACTTAGGTTGAAATTGATCAATGAATGCTACTATAGTTAGACCTATATTAGTGCATAATATGTACAAAATTTCACTCATCGATGTGCCATAATACTAAACGAAAAATATTAAAATATTCCAATTTTTGTTGACGAATTTTGAAATTTTGAAAGTACGCCCCTTTTAAGGGTGAAGGGGATGAGATACGGTAAAATGGAATAGGACCTAAATTGTAGAGCTTTTGATTCACCACCAACGATTTTCCCTCAGATTCGAGATAGGACCTCCCGTTCAAAAGTTACAGCGAAAATAGTAAAACCTTACATTTTCGGGTTACCGGTTTCCACCCTTCGTTATTTTTTGGGGGGGTTGAAATGAAAAATTGTCGTATTTCAGACTTTTCCCGGGGGTATCAGATATTAAGCCACCCGCATGCCAAAAATCAAGTTTCCAGCTCACCCGGAAGTACTCTAGAATTTGTATAGATGAGTGAGTCAGTCAGTGAGTCAGTTCCACATGGGGCTGTATATATATAGGACTCGCCTACGGCTCGATGGGGGCTCCGCCCCCATGCCTCCTATAATGGTTCCCCGAAGTGTTAGTAGACGATAACGAATCGATGCCGCAAGGAAATTGCCGTTAGTAGTTTAGAGGAAGTTAAAAAAATACGTGGGAACAACGAATATTCAAGTAACAAATGTTTAAATAGGGCAATTGTTGTGAAAGAATTTCAATATCGTGAAAGTACGCTCCTTTTCAAGGGTGAAGGGGGTGAGATACTGCCAAATCGCAATGGACCGAACTTGTAGAGCGTCCGAAACAGAACAAATTATTATCGAAATACAAATAAATACGGCAGTAAAATTTTCAGTATAAAGTAATTTACAAACACTTTACATGAAAATGTCAATAATTTCGTGTTTTATTTCAATTGTTTTGGTCTTAAATTTGATTGAAATTGATCAATGGCTGCTAAAATAGTAAGAACTAGTTGGGCCAATAATATATACTAAGTTTGAGGCATCTGTGTGCCATAATAGTAAATAAAAAACATTATAATAGCGAATTGTTTGTGGAAGAAGGTATAAGTTTGAAATTACACCCCTTTTTAAGGGTGAAGGGGGCGAGATACTCCAAAATGTCATAGAAAAAAACTTGTAGAGCGTCTATAATAGAATATAGTAATGGCTAAACATATATCAATATAGCAGTATATTTACCAAGTTAAAGTGAATTACGAACACTTAACATGAAAAAATGTTGAGAATTTTGTGTTTTTTAATTTTTTTTAGAGATAGAACCTGTTGAGGTCATAATATAAATAGAAATTCATGCATACATATTACATGATAGTAAATAAAAATATCAAAATAGCACAATTTTTTAGAAAAATTTTAGAAATTCTGAAAGTACACTCCTTTTTAAGGGTGAAGGGGGTGAGATACGGCAAAATCGCATGCCATCGAACTTGTAGAGCGTCTAAAATAAAATAATACTGGTCTAAAAATATCAATTTTGCAGTACATTTGCCAAATTATATCAATTTACGAACAGTATACTTAACATTTTATTAAGAATTTTGTGTTGTACGACCATTTAGGACTAAACTTAGATTGAAATCGGCCAATGAATACTACTATAGTTAGACCTATATTAGGGCATAGCATGTGCAAAATTTCACTCATCAATGTGCCATAATAGTAAATGAAAAATATTAAAATAGTGCAAATTTGTTTACAAGTTTTGAAATTTTGGAAATACGCCGCTTTTTAAAGGTGAAGGGGATGAGATACGGTAAAGTGTCATTGGACCAAACTTGTAGAGCATCTAAAATAGAATACAATACTGGAAAAACATAAATCGATATAGGAGTATATTTAACAAATAAAAGTAAATTAATTACAAACAGTATAAATGAAAAATGTTAAGGATTTTGAGTTTTACGATTTTTGGACTAAACTTAGGTTGAAATTGGCTAATGAATGCTACTATAGTTAGACCTATATTAGGGAATAATATGTACAAAATTTTACGCATCGATGTGCCATATAATAATAAATTAAAAATATTAAAATAGTGCAATATTTTGACGAGTTTTGAAATTTTGGAAATACGCCGCTTTTTAAGGGCGAAGGGGATGAAATACGGTAAAATGTCATAGGACCAATCTTGTAGAGAATCTAAAATAGAATACAATATTGCTAAAACATGTATCGATATAGCAGTATATTTACCAGGTAAAAGTAAATTATAAACACTATACATGAAAAAATGTTAAAGTTTTCGTTTGTTTACGATTTTTTTGGACTAAACTTAGGTTGAAATTGATCAATGAATGCTACTATAGTTAGACCTATATTAGTGCATAATATGTACAAAATTTCACTCATCGATGTGCCATAATACTAAACGAAAAATATTAAAATATTCCAATTTTTGTTGACGAATTTTGAAATTTTGAAAGTACGCCCCTTTTAAGGGTGAAGGGGATGAGATACGGTAAAATGGAATAGGACCTAAATTGTAGAGCTTTTGATTCCCCACCAACGATTTTCCCTCAGATTCGAGATAGGACCTCTCGTTCAAAAGTTACAGCGAAAATAGTAAAACCTTACATTTTCGGGTTACCGGTTTCCACCCTTCGTTATTTTTTGGGGGGGTTGAAATGAAAAATTGTCGTATTTCAGACTTTTCCCGGGGGTATCAGATATTAAGCCACCCGCATGCCAAAAATCAAGTTTCCAGCTCACCCGGAAGTACTCTAGAATTTGTATAGATGAGTGAGTCAGTCAGTGAGTCAGTTCCACATGGGGCTGTATATATATAGGACTCGCCTACGGCTCGATGGGGGCTCCGCCCCCATGCCTCCTATAATGGTTCCCCGAAGTGTTAGTAGACGATAACGAATCGATGCCGCAAGGAAATTGCCGTTAGTAGTTTAGAGGAAGTTAAAAAAATACGTGGGAACAACGAATATTCAAGTAACAAATGTTTAAATAGGGCAATTGTTGTGAAAGAATTTCAATATCGTGAAAGTACGCTCCTTTTCAAGGGTGAAGGGGGTGAGATACTGCCAAATCGCAATGGACCGAACTTGTAGAGCGTCCGAAACAGAACAAATTATTATCGAAATACAAATAAATACGGCAGTAAAATTTTCAGTATAAAGTAATTTACAAACACTTTACATGAAAATGTCAATAATTTCGTGTTTTATTTCAATTGTTTTGGTCTTAAATTTGATTGAAATTGATCAATGGCTGCTAAAATAGTAAGAACTAGTTGGGCCAATAATATATACTAAGTTTGAGGCATCTGTGTGCCATAATAGTAAATAAAAAACATTATAATAGCGAATTGTTTGTGGAAGAAGGTATAAGTTTGAAATTACACCCCTTTTTAAGGGTGAAGGGGGCGAGATACTCCAAAATGTCATAGAAAAAAACTTGTAGAGCGTCTATAATAGAATATAGTAATGGCTAAACATATATCAATATAGCAGTATATTTACCAAGTTAAAGTGAATTACGAACACTTAACATGAAAAAATGTTGAGAATTTTGTGTTTTTTAATTTTTTTTAGAGATAGAACCTGTTGAGGTCATAATATAAATAGAAATTCATGCATACATATTACATGATAGTAAATAAAAATATCAAAATAGCACAATTTTTTAGAAAAATTTTAGAAATTCTGAAAGTACACTCCTTTTTAAGGGTGAAGGGGGTGAGATACGGCAAAATCGCATACCATCGAACTTGTAGAGCGTCTAAAATAAAATAATACTGGTCTAAAAATATCAATTTTGCAGTACATTTGCCAAATTATATCAATTTACGAACAGTATACTTGACATTTTATTAAGAATTTTGTGTTGTACGACCATTTAGGACTAAACTTAGATTGAAATCGGCCAATGAATACTACTATAGTTAGACCTATATTAGGGCATAGCATGTGCAAAATTTCACTCATCAATGTGCCATAATAGTAAATGAAAAATATTAAAATAGTGCAAATTTGTTTACGAGTTTTGAAATTTTGGAAATACGCCGCTTTTTAAAGGTGAAGGGGATGAGATACGGTAAAGTGTCATTGGACCAAACTTGTAGAGCATCTAAAATAGAATACAATACTGGAAAAACATAAATCGATATAGGAGTATATTTAACAAATAAAAGTAAATTAATTACAAACAGTATAAATGAAAAATGTTAAGGATTTTGAGTTTTACGATTTTTGGACTAAACTTAGGTTGAAATTGGCTAATGAATGCTACTATAGTTAGACCTATATTAGGGAATAATATGTACAAAATTTTACGCATCGATGTGCCATATAATAATAAATTAAAAATATTAAAATAGTGCAATATTTTGACGAGTTTTGAAATTTTGGAAATACGCCGCTTTTTAAGGGCGAAGGGGATGAAATACGGTAAAATGTCATAGGACCAATCTTGTAGAGAATCTAAAATAGAATACAATATTGCTAAAACATGTATCGATATAGCAGTATATTTACCAGGTAAAAGTAAATTATAAACACTATACATGAAAAAATGTTAAAGTTTTCGTTTGTTTACGATTTTTTTGGACTAAACTTAGGTTGAAATTGATCAATGAATGCTACTATAGTTAGACCTATATTAGTGCATAATATGTACAAAATTTCACTCATCGATGTGCCATAATACTAAACGAAAAATATTAAAATATTCCAATTTTTGTTGACGAATTTTGAAATTTTGAAAGTACGCCCCTTTTAAGGGTGAAGGGGATGAGATACGGTAAAATGGAATAGGACCTAAATTGTAGAGCTTTTGATTCCCCACCAACGATTTTCCCTCAGATTCGAGATAGGACCTCTCGTTCAAAAGTTACAGCGAAAATAGTAAAACCTTACATTTTCGGGTTACCGGTTTCCACCCTTCGTTATTTTTTGGGGGGGTTGAAATGAAAAATTGTCGTATTTCAGACTTTTCCCGGGGGTATCAGATATTAAGCCACCCGCATGCCAAAAATCAAGTTTCCAGCTCACCCGGAAGTACTCTAGAATTTGTATAGATGAGTGAGTCAGTCAGTGAGTCAGTTCCACATGGGGCTGTATATATATAGGATTAATGTTTTAATTCAACCAGCCTTAGTTATGTGATGTAATAGCTCTTCAAGTACCTTTAATATTTTTAAGAGGAAATCATTGTTTATGAGGGTATGAAAACATAATTAAAAGATAAAGGTTTAAATATTGATATCCACAATTTAACTACGAATTTTGAAGGTAAACAATAACAAATAAACGCTATGATAGTATATTAAAAAAAAAAAAAAAAAAAAAAAAAAAAAAAAAAAAAAAAAAAATAGAAGTTCTATCTTTACTCCCACAGTAAAGATAGAACTTCGATTGGGAAAAACACAGAACTGAAGAAGATTTGTTGAGGAGCGGTCCAAGTTTGTTCGATAAGATTTAATTATTAGCTGCACTAGTAGTGTGTTTTGGTCACTTTTAAAACCGGCCACGTGCCCACCGGGCCACGTGCCGCGGCAGCTGGCGCCAGCTGCCATGTCACATAGCTTCCGGTGGGGGTTAGAGGGTATATATGAGATGCTGTAGTTATATTTTATGCCATATAGGTTGGGGTGGAGATGGCGATAGTGTTGGCGTTAGGGTGAAGTGAATTTGCGCATAAAATTAAAATTAAAAGTTAGTTCAAAATTGAAATTCGTCGGTGTTAACGAAACTCTAACAGTTGAAGAAAAATTAAGAGTTAGTTGAAAATTGAAATTCAAACTTATAACTGAGATGCGGAAAATATGTCAAGGTCATCCAGAGTAAGTTTTAAAAAATTCTATCCAACTATCACCAGAAATAGTTTTAAGTTGAAGTAGTTGGTGATAGCGGGATAATTGATTCGTGCCATGGGAGAGGTGTTTATCGTTTGAAAGTTGGCGATCGAATGAGAAGCGCCGCCTAGGGAGAGGGCTTATAAAACGGCAACCTTCCCCCCACCACCCCTTCCCCCACTCCTTTAGACCAATAACCGGTCGCCGACTCTATGTGGTGAAACTGAACTAGACATGGCGGCCGCCATGGATAATTCTAACCTCAAACCTTAGTTTTGCATTGGTGAGCATGAGCCACCCCCACTCCTTTACCTTTCTTTTATATTTTTAAAACCGAACAGATGTTCGGGCAGGTGTTGGGGGCAGAAATGTTAAAATATTGGGGTGGAGATGGCAATAGCGTTGGCGGTCGGTTGAACTGAATTTGCGAATAAAGTAACTAGGGTTGAACTAAAAGTATACATAAATTAAAAGTTAGTTGAAAACTGAAATTTGACGGTGTTAACAAAACTCTTAATAGTTGAACAAAACTAAAAGTTAGTTTAAAACTGAAATTCAAATTTATAAATAGGATCTGGAAAGTATGTCAAGGTCATCCAGAGTAAGTTTTAAAAAAGCCTACCCAACTACCACCAGAAATAGTTCTAAGTTGAACTAGTTGGTGATAGTAGGATAGGTTGAAGTAACTTTTGAATTTTATTAGTGAACATACAATTAATGTGCAACAGCAGAGTTTAAACAAGTTGAACTTTTGTGATGAATTACAGAGTTGTAAATGCAAACACCGATGACGATGAGAAGGTAAATGCAGAGTCCCCAGATGATGTATTTGAAAAGCTTGAACAAATGTAACATTTCAAGTTGGTTTTCCCGTTCCATTTCCAATCGTTTAATTTCCAATTTCAATTTATCCTCTTCCATTCTAGTTACGAAGGGAACTTCATCCATCATATCCATCATGATTGTGTTAGTGTTTGAAATTTTAGTGATGTTGATAGTTCAGAAGTCGAAGATGGAATAAGAAGTGAAAGGGAGAAATGTTAGTTAAATAAAGAAGTGGTGGGGGGAAGGATGAATTACAAAGAAGTGGTGGGGGAAAGACGTTGCTCTTCATTATTACCATCAGTAGTGTCAGATGGTGCAGGAGTTAGATTTAGTAAACTGTCTTCGTCTAAACTTTCAACCTTATCACAAATAGGACAATCGTATGTTATTTCCAAATTCATTTTGATGGTTGTAAAATTATCTACAAGTTCTTGTAAAATATTAAAAATGTCTTGTAACTCTTCTTTAGAGTTTATTTCAAAACTAGAATTCATTCGGGCCAATGGAGAGTTGTTCATTGTTGGAGAGTCGGTGATGGAATGAGGATCGGCGCATAGGGAGGGGGCTTATATAATGGTGACCTTGAGCAGGCGTCTAGGGAGGGGGGCTGTCTAGGGAGGGGGCTTTTATATGGGGAACCTTGAGCTTATGATTAAATAAAATGTTTAGTTCTTCTTCTTCGTCTTTTAATTCAATTATTTGAACCGAAGTAGTTGTTTCATCCTCTTCACTCGATGAAGAAAACAATTCACCAGGATTTAAATATTGAACTACAATTCTGAACCATCTTATAGGATATTCGTCAATGATAGAAAGTAAATTTTGAAACAATTCTTCCATCTCTTCCCTGTCAGTTATTATATGTTCAAACTTGATAAATTTGTTTTCCATGTTGTTAGTTAGAGTGTTGGAAGTGGAATGATTTAATATTATATAAAAATTAGAACTAGTGGTGGGGGAAATCTCAAGGTCATCCAAATGAAGTTTTAAAAAAGAGTGTAAAACTGAAATTACACATTTGATGGTTCTACAGGATCGGAATACCAATCTGATCTGTATTTACATCTTTTTATCATATGTGTACAAAAATCATCTTGATGAGAATTGGTGCGTTGACAATGAGCAAGATCTAGAGGGTGAAATTTGAAACATCTTTGAGGACAACATGTATGAAAATATCTTGATTTGTAAAATTTGAAAGTTCGCAATTCCGGTGGTGGTAGTTGTTTTGTTTTGCATTTGCAATAACAAGATCCGAAGAATTCACATTTAGTACAAGCTAACCCATCCACCATCATTGGTCCTAAATCTGTACACTGTTGTTCACAACAGTAACGAGGTTTGTACTTGTATTTTTGCTCTTCCATGTTGACGCTGCGGAGTCCAGTGAAAGAATAAGAGTGTATAGTGTTGAATAGTGAGTTTTATGTACTGTGAAAAGTGGTGGGGGTAATTTCAAGGTCATCCAAATGGAGTTTTAAAAAATTATACCTTACAAGTGTAAGGATTATTAAAATTTAGGAAGTTTGTTTCTCTTTGTTTTCTTCAGACTTTTTCTCTCTCTCCGCCTTAGCCATAGCAACAAGTTCTTCTGTTGATAATGGATGTACTTCAGGAAATTTTAAAATTAATTTAGCTTGATATCCTTCTTTAGTTAATACATCTAAATCTTGGGTCATTTGTTCAATGGTGTTGTAGTCTTTTCCATAGATTTTTCCATCAAGTTGAATCATCATTCTGTACAACATTTTCTTAAATAGGTCTTGTCGTGGTGAGAGCTGAGAAGCAAATGATTATTTATACAAGTATCACATCCTTTTTATTAACTCACATTGATCATGTGATTTTTTAGTTGTAGTTTTGTCTGTCAAAAGTTATTCAACATTGGTAATACTTTTGGAACTTGATGTTATGTTGACCAGTTGGCGATGAAGAAGTTGTAGGTTGTGTAGAAATAAATATTTCATCATCGCAATATTTTGTTTTAGTGAACATCCTTGTATTAGTAGCACTAACATCAACAGTTAAGTGATAACCACCGGTAAGTAAAACTCGCATTTCGTTGGTTAAATCTTCGAGTTGTTCAAAAGTTGTAATGGTGTTAGTATCATAAGATGCACATTTGACTTTGAGAGACATCTTTTAGTTTTTATATTAAGCGATAGAGTGAGCGAGATGTGTACGGTACGAAAGGTAGTCGTAGACTGATGAATTTTACAAGTAGATTTTCGCTTTTATAATCACACACAAGTGGGTCAAGGTCATCCCGTGGAATTTTTAAAAAAAGCAACATATTGTAATGTACAAAGACATCACAATATGTTGCTTCTTTTAATTTTTTTTGTTTTTTTTCTTTATATCATATTTATTGAAAAACAATTACAAACAAATAGTTACAATGTTATGTACAAACTAATCAGTAGTAGGTGTTACATGAATTGTAAGTTCAGTAGAGTTGTTTCCACTGGGTCCATGTGATACCAAATAGAGTGCGCCGGGTTGAATTATACGAAGATCTTCATTTTGAAGTAGTTGTACGAAGCGCTTTGGTAAGAAGATCTGAAATTTTGCTTCATCACCAATTGTATAAGGTGCCTCGCTCAAAGTGCAATTTATAGCATCACCTACTGAAGTTTCCATTTTCTTAATAGTATGAATGATGTAGTGTTTTTCTTCTTTTAGTTCAGAACATTTCTTCGTAGGTAGAATTGATGATTTAGAATGAGCGTTGAACTGATCAACTAAACTTTGAAGTAAGTTCTGTGATGCCATATTGATGTTGTTGTTAATCTTCTTGTTAATAAGAATGTCCGTCGGAGATGTTGTCTCTTCGGAGGTTTGAGTAATACTCATGCTGTGTCATGGTAGCGCTCTCACTTTTATAATCGACACTACCCCCACCACTGACACTACCCCCACCAGTTTGTTGAAGGAAATTATTCAAGCGGTAGGCATTCTTTAAAGCGCACTGCGACCTTCGATGTTTAAAACTTTTTGATGAAATACAAAGTTCGTTGAAGTAGCATTGGAAATCTTTATCAATTATTGCATTAATCACTTCGTTGCTTGTAAATGATTGTATCCAATTTGCTTTTTCCAATCCCCTTGTGTAGATAATTTTAAACTCTTTGCAATAATGATTCATAATGTGCGGCATCATGTTATAATTAATGAAACCTTCATCCCATCTTAAGTTGTGAAAATGTTTGTTCAACCATTTGTTTGTAACTTTCGCTTTAGTTGTTAGTCTATTAAATGGTACTGGAGGTTTGAACAAATAATGATAAACTACTGATGTGTTCATGTCCAAGATTACTAATTCTTTAATAATAAAATTACCATCATTTCCTCGGAAAGCTTGAAATTCAATTATACCTCTTTTAACTTCCATTATATGTGGCGCATTAGAAAACGAAACCCGTTTATTCATGATGAAGTCTCACTAACAACTGACTTAAAAATTGAATGAGCCGATGTTTATAACAGACAGGATTGTTCTTCTTCTTTCACTTCTTGTGCCACTTCATCAATATTAAAATTGGTGTGATAGTTGTTTAATTGTCTCCACATTTCAACTTCTTGAGGTATTCTATTAAAGATTGAAGTATCCACGGGACCGTATAAAATTGGAACAAAAGGTTTTTTGTCCAATGTATCAATTAGATAGTCTTTAATTATTGCACTTGAAAATATTAGTTGTTTCAAATATCTGGTGACGGGACCGGTAGTACAACTTAAAGTATAAAATTCTTCTTTAGTGAAATATAATTTAACATTATGTGTAGTTAAATCTCTGAAGCGAACAATTTGTCCTCCACGATGTTTTACTATATCAACTTCAATATTTGATTCCAATAAACTTAATCTTGTTCTTCTTCCAAATGTGTTGTTACTTAAATAGTACTCCAAAAGATGTAAATGTTTCATGAGAGATTCCCAAGTAATTTCACTGAAAGTAACCATTTTGTTTCCATGATTTAAAATAACAATTGGTGAATAATCCATTGATTTTAAAATTCCAACTGATATACTTTTTGTCATGCATGAAGAAATTGGGTAGATAATCCGAAGAAATACTTCTGTTAAAATATTGGTTGTAATGTTAACTTCAACCTTCTTCCTTTTTACTTCTTTTTCAGCTTTTTCTTCTTCTCTCTTCTTATGTTTGTTGAATTTTAGGAACTCGTCCATTTCTCGTTCAACTTGTTTTTCTATATCTGAACTATTATCATCCATTAGAGGTGTATTTTCTTCTCCGTTAGTAGAATTCATCTTGCGAATGATGTTTCCCATACGACGGTTGAAGATAGAATGAAGTTTCTACTAATTATTTTCTCGCTTTTATATTTTTCGTAAATCCTTGAAATTTATACAATTACATAATTGTTTGTTTTGAACTTGTCTTTCACAAATGAAATTCTAACCTCAAAAATTAAAGCAGATAATTCTAACCTCAAAAATTTGCAGTTGTTGTACAATTCTTTTTAAAGTACATTCTTCACAATTCCGGTCAGCGGTGTGTAAGTAACTATTTTATCATGTAGAATTAGACAGTATGCCGAAGTTCCATCCGCTACTGGTTCTTCAAATTCCATTTCAATTTTTATATCCACACTTGATGATTTTACCGATTCATTTTGTTTTGAACAATCGATTACAATTATTGGAGCCTTGGAATAATACTGGTCAGGTGATAATAGTGGTGTATTAGTCTTTCCATAATATGACGATTGAAATCTTGCATACATATCGTATAAAATAGAAAAACGTTTTTTGCTGAACATGACATTCAAATTGTCATAGGGAAAGAATTGAGAGTTTAGGAAAACTTTACAATTCTTTATTTTACAGTGATCAAATTGACCAGCATTTGCAGTGATAACATCTTTTCGCTTAGTTTGAAAACCGAGTATTATGTACCTTGCTCGTTCCAAGTAAGTTGATGTCTTGACGGTCCATGTTTGTCGTTCTGTCTGAGGTAGTGTAGGGTATTCATGAAATTCCCAACTTCGGAATGGCATCACAATATCACGGTCAGATTTCAACTTTCTCAATAATAGGATTCTATGTTCATCAGCCAATCTTACATGAGGTACTCTCCAAACAACTTTATCCAACTGTAGTTGCCATTCCAGTTTATCTTCCGTAGTTGCAGGGTCTGCAAGTATCAAGTCCTTATTAGTTGAAGATCTGAGTAATACTAATTCTTGTTTGACATTTATTATTACCCGTTTGTAATCTTCAGCGAATCCCAAAAGCAATCGTAAAGGTACATGAAAATCAAAGTGACCGTTGGAAGCTGGTGTTATAGTGTCTTTATCGGGGGCAACCCATCCGGCGGTGACTATTGAATTCTTCTCATGCGGTGTTAATGATGTTAATCCTTTCAATGTCGTTGTTAAACCAACCTTTTTTGTTGAATCAACCGTCACCCCTGATATTTCATATCTTATTTCATCAAAAAGATATGCCATCGGGTTATTTATAAAAGGAACTGTTGAAGCAGTTTTTCCATCCAATTTTAATACCCGTCCTTCAATGTACAAGTAACTTTCACACGGTAAAGTGTAAATATCTTGTTGTTGAATGGGGATCCTTATTTCATCGTTATTGTTTAATTTTGATGAAGTGTAAGGGTTGTGCGTGTGATATTCCTTCTCCCATAGTGTTTCGTCGAACGTTGGTCCTTGAGATATATCCAGGATATCCATCGCTGTTAAGTTTCAATCCAATCTTCTGTAGAAAACGAATGTTTTCCGATGTTAACTCTTCCAATGTCGAGGAGCTACTGAGCTCCCGACTCTTCCGTTGCGGTTTAAATGATAATCCCATGTTGACTTTTATGTTGCTGCTCTGATGTGTATCCGTATAGTAATTGTTTCTCCTCTAAAGTCAACACTATGACCGTCTTGATCCAATATGTTCAGTACGATGTCTGAAATGAAACTGGTGTTTAACGGTAGGTATATCAAGTTTTGTGGCTTCTCAACAATTTTAAAACCGGGAGCCACTGTTGGATAAAATGTATGTAAAATATGTTGATTAACTCCATCTCTATACGATCCGTGTATAATGTTGCACGTGACATCAATACTATTTACTTTCAATATTGTTACAGTTGAATCACCTGAATGAGTAGTTCCAGGAGTTAAGATTTTTTTTTTTGTATCTGTAAATCCAAGTAAACTGCCAATCGACTGTTCCAAGCTGACATCAATATAATATTTTGAAGTTATTTCTGCTTTTAAAGTATTATTGTTTCCTTTAACGGTGATATTGTCTTCTCCGAGTTGTTTCTGTAATAATTGGTTTATATCATCAATTTCATAAGCTCCAGTAGGAAATGTAATTATTTTCAATTCTGAGTATTTTCCTGCAGCATCCTTAGTTTCATAATAATGTAGTAAATTGTTTTTTCCTTCTGTAACATTAGGAATTGAATTGTAGGTAGTCAAATCAAGTAATGCCGCTTCCCATAATCTTTCCTTGGATAAACGCAATGCTGGGAACAGCGTACTTTTCAATGTGGATGAATTTCCACTCAGTGACACTGTATACGATGACATCTTAAAGCTGACTGACACTCTTCGCTAGAAACTCCAAACATAAATGCCCACATATTTCAGTATTGTTAGGTTGTTCTCTTTTGTAATTGTAAAAAATGTTTTTGGAGTTTCGAAAATAATGTTGCAGTTCTTTTGGCGGTGGTAGATTGCCAAAACTGTCAAAGTAGTAAATGGTTTGTCCGAGTTTTTTATAGCATACCCAATGAGTGCCTGGACCATAGGTGGAATCCAAATTTACTATTCCAGTTTCATTTTTCCATATTTTAGTTGGTAATGCATCTTTCATAAAAACTCCTCGAAAGAATGGTATTTTCAAACAATTTACATAATCATTTAACTGATGATTTGTTAAGGCTTTATTTGGAATTATCAATTGATTCTTCTTATTTAGTACACACGGTATGGTCTTAGGTATAAACCTGCTCCGTTTTTTACCATTTGCCAAACAGAAGTCTTCTTTACACTTGCCTTATGAGTTCTACGACGTCCTTTTTTAATGTTTCCACCTCTTTTGGGAGCGCCTCTCTTTGCAGGTTTTCCTCTGCGACGTCTTCCACCACCTAACTTTGCTTTTGTCTTCATGGCTGTAGTTACTGCCCAAGCTGCTGCTTTTTCTGCAATATTTGCGTCACTTGATTTTACTCTTTGCCAAGCTTTTTCCGCTAGAATTTTATCTGCTATTGATCTATTTGTTGAATCTTTATACTTTGAATATGCTATATCGTGTTCTTTGCAAGCTTGATCTAATTTATTAATTCCAGGATCTCCTCTTGCTAAACGTTTTGCCAACTTAGTTCCAGGTCCACAATATTGATAACCTCCGGGCAGATGTAATTCGTATGGTAAAGCGTCTATCGCTCGATTCACAACAGCACCAATTGGAATCCGTCTGAGCAGGGATAATGCAGCTGATGTTAAACCACGTCCTCTCTTGCCGCTGTCTTGACGACGACTGAGCGATACGGTCTTCATTATGCTGTTTTATGTAACCAACGTCTTCACTCTATGAAATACTTTATGATAATGAATCCTTTTTTTGTGTATTCCATACTTAAATATTCATAAGTTTTACTAGTATCTATCAATGATTTCATCTTTAATCCATTGGTTTCTCTGAGAATCTTCGATTTTATTGTGTTTCATCGATGCATTAATCAAATGATTATGCATATCAATAACTACATTACCTACAAGATTCATTACATACTCTACATTAGTAGCATCTTTGTTACGTGTAGGATTATCAAGATTTGTGATACGTTTACCATTACATGTATACACAGATGGATCGTTATTAGAGGTTGCTATAACTTGATTAATAGTAGCAACATCATTCGGAGCTATTCCTGCTGATATGTTAGATATTCTTTTATTTTTTCCATCATATACGTTATTTATTTTATCTCTAACTATAGTTTGTTTTACAACAACACAATCCTGATCATCTTTACCAGATTTAACTTCGGTTAATCGTCTGCCTCCACATATAAAGTTAACACCAGTAGCTGATAGTTGTGGCACTTGTGTTAAAATAACAGCATCATGTTCTTCCGTGCCTAAACTTATATTTGACAATCTTTTATTTTTTCCATCCCACTTGTTATTTTGTAGTTGTAGTAAGGTAAACTTTTCACTTCCTTGCACAAACTCATCACCTTTCTTTGACACCACCTGATTTTGTTTAACAAAAGCGGATGTTCCTTTCTTCAAGCTTTCATTCATTTGTCTCACAGTAGCAGCATCCGATGGAGTTGAACCATCTTTCAGATTGGACAACACTTTTCCATGACAATCAATAACAGCACCATTATATAAAATACAATTATCTTTAATGTATTTAATATTAACACCATCACTTTCTTCTTTAGGATATCCAATATCGTTTATAGTATATTTATAGAAGGAAAATCCATCTTTTTTCTTTTCTGGTATTACAGAATGCAAATAACGCTTATTGATTGTATCTGTATCCTCGGTTGGATCTGCAACATTAGTTATTTTATAATTTAAAGCATTGTACTTTTTTCCACTTTTAGTCTTTTCCAACAGTAAAGCGTATTCCATCGCAGATAGAAAATAACCTTTATTAACAACATCTCCATTGTTGACTGGTTTTGCAACATTAATAACCCTGTGAGATTTTGCATCATACAGTTGGTTGTTGTCGAGTTTTAAACTTGTAGATGTTTCCTCCTTTACTGTTTTTAAATTTGTTGCATCTCCATCTTCTTCTGGATCCTTAACAAACTTTAAACGTTTATTATTTATGTTATAGTCACCTTCGGGTGTTTGCGGTAATCCACTTCTTTTTCTGTTTTCTCCAACTTGCACTCCTAACGCGGAGTATCGTCCGAACTTGTCGACGCTCATGTTAGAACTGACACATTATATGCCTGCAACTCTTATATATCCGCGGACAATTATACGATTATGCCGCGATTCCTGAGTTCGTCAATCAGAGCTACCCATTCATTATTTAAACCTGTATGACCGGCTTCCATGGCTTCATGCAATAGTCTCATTCTATCAACCAATTTATTGATGTCGTTGTAGTAAATCACATTCGTATTGTATAGATTTTTCATCAATCCTTTGCCAGATGTTGAAGTATCTCCTTTACTCTTTTTACCATGTTGTTCAAGAAGTGATAAATCCATAAGTGATAAAGATTTTCTTTTCAGTGGTTGTCTCACCGCTGGTGCAGTACGTAATGTTGGCAATTTTCGTGGAGGAAACAACTTTTTTATAACGATGTTATATTTTGTTGCACGTGAACGATTAATCATTGCATCCTTTGAGTAGTTTCTTTTATGAGCGTTAGTATTTTGTAGAATCTCCTTAAAAACACTTAAATCTTTGGATGAATATCTTAGTGGTATGTTTTTAAAAATTAATTCATATAATCCTTTTGTTCCTTTATATCTATGCTCACCAATAATGATGTAATCGTCTTGTGTTATTTCAAGCTTTGAATCGCCAATCTTCAATTCATTCCCATCAATTCTTGCTCCGTATACGTGTGATCTACTCAAATTCGGGTTTGATTTCATGTCATGTAGCATTTTCATTATATATTTTCTTCCAAGAGGTCCATGTTGTAATATATCGCTACTCAATTGAGTTAAATTTGGAATAGATTGTTCTGCTTCTGGTATTGGCTGTTCTTCTTCCTTTTCAACAATTGGTTCTTCTTCTTCTTTTGTTTCTTCTTGCTCACTAGCACTTGTATATGAATCATCATCTTCTTCTTTTTTTAATGCTTGTACTTCTTGTTTAGAAACTGGTAGTAAAACATCTCCTTCATAATGAGGTTTACCAATAGTTTCTGATATCTGTTTTAAAGGTTCCGTAATAGGTTTAAATGTAGTCTCTAGAAATTCTTCTCTTTCACTTAAACCCATCCTCAATGCACGATTCTTCATCCTAATAGAATCACTGAGTGATTTTATTTCTTTCAATAGTTTTTCTTGATTCACCATGTTTACACTGTGAAGTTCAACATGTAACTAGATGTAGCATCGGTAGTTCAACGCATAAATACAAATTTATCCAACCCTATACGATATCTACCATTTTTAATATCTTCTTCCTTCATAATAACGAGAAAGCTATATTTCTCATTCCATGCTTTGCCACACATCTCTTTAAATTTTTCAAATGGCATATCCGCATTTACATGATCATTATATATATGCTTTAAATTTGTTTCATCTTGCTTGAAGATGATCAACATATTTGCATTGTCTCTTATAAGTTGTTTTGGAATTTTACTGTATGTTTGACCAATATAAATGCTATCAATATTATGATGTCTTCCCATAGCAAAATAATTCCTTATTGTGTCATGATTTTCACAAGAAACATCGTCAAATATAAAAATAGAAAATGGTTTTGCTTCATTCGGTTGCATAATTGTTTCACTGGCATTAAACTTGTAAAAATTCACTTCAGGTACACTTGCAAGTACTTTATCCAATAATTGATATTTTGGTTGTTGCAATGATTTTGAAAAAATGTATATATTATTAAAACGCAATCCTTTAGGATTAGTTATAAGGTTAAAAACAACATTAGTTTTTCCACAATTTGAAGGACCAGTTATTAGACATCTTATCGTATTTGGTAGTAATTCACCATGTTTTCCATGATTTAACTTATCATTGTCAACTGTCAATTCATCAATGTTATTGATATTAAATCGATCTTTTTGTTGTACAATCTCCATCTTGTATAAAGGTTAAACACACAATGAGCTATTAAACAACTATACTAAGTCTTTTGAAGGAATCCAAGAGTCTTCACTTTTATCAAACCCTAACCACCGGACTTTAACCATATCCTTTTTCCTTTGTAAAATCTTCTCGACAAGATATACATCACCAACTGTTGATTTCAACAATTCGTGTCCGTAGAATCCACCTTGAAGTAATTCACCCTTGTTATCCTTTAATAAATAGGTTTCAGGTATAGTTGGTTGCACTTTATAAATTGTAAATACTTCATTAGTCCAATTTGGTAGATATCTTTTACTAAATACACCTTTGTATTTGCTTATACGAACTTTATCGTTGACCTTGAACTTCTTTGGTTGCAATTTTTCTAATTTCGGTGTTGTATTATTTTTAATGCGTTGTAATACAATTTTCGCATTAGCACTGTTTACCTGGATAGGTTTCATTCCAATGGTACGATGATATTTGTTGTTATACTGTTTTATAAGTTGTGGTAATATGTCATACCACACATATGATCCTCGTTTTGAAAATTGTTTATACATCGCACCTTTCAATGTTCTATTGAATCTTTCAATTATTAAAGCTTTAACTTCAGAATTTGTAGAATAATGATTTATTTGATATTTCTTCATCAAAGCTCTAAAGTCTTTATTAAAATATTCTTTTCCATCATCGGTCTGTAGATGTTTAATTTTAAATTTATTTCTTTGTATTATGGTTTCCATAGCTTTTGTAACACTTTTACCAGTCTTATCCTTCAATGGTAAAGCGTCAGCTATTTTAGTAAAACAGTCTATAATTGTTAAAATATATTTAAATCCTTTATTTATTTTACTGTGCGGTATCATTTCAATGAGATCAGCTTGATAAAGATCATTCATTCCTTTAATGATTGTACTTCTTCTTGGAAATCTTCTTCTTGCTGGTTTATGTAGTTCATTTACAATCTTGTCCTTCACACTTTCCATCTTCAGATGTTGCTTGTACACCGCTTGTAAAAATACTGACCCATAGAATAGTTAATTCTCATTTATATAGTTTGAATATAGGTCAAGGCCATTTCCTATTAGTGTAAAAAAGAGGGAACATGGCATTGGGCTTGCCATGTCCCCTCTTCTTTACGGAAAGGAAAAAGGAAGAAGGTAGAGGACGAAGAATAGGTTTACTGGTCGATAGGGTTTAGAGAGTAGTGGCCGAATGGTAAAGTATTAATTTTATCTTCTAAAATATGGCGCTTGTCATCTTTGTAGCTTAATGCCCACTTTGTTTGTTTGACACTAAAAAGTTGATGATTATAACTTCTAATAGTGTTGAACGTTGCAGTTGTTTCAACATTTTCAAACAAACATCTTTTATAATGTTCAAACTGTACGTTCTTTTTCAGGAAAGAAGTTTTTATTCCTTTGGCCTTCTTCGTGACTTGATGTTCGTTCCTCTCGTTTATGTACAGTTGAAATGAATACAGTTTGGACATTAATGCTACAATTTCCATCATCGGCACACCATTTGTTTCATCTTTAAATTTTCCCAATACTTTCTTATTTCTGTCATAGTCGTAATTTGGATGATCCTTAGGATAATCGGAAAAGTCGAAATCATCTTTATATATAAAGGTGCGTAGATCTTCATACATGTCATTTGTTTTAATCCAGTAAATTAGTGCATCCGTGTCCATATATGCAATACCAATGTTCTCTCTTCCATAATAGTTAACCATCTTCTTATAATGAAACTCGTACATATGTGTTTTTGAAATATCCAAGATTGACATTCCAAGATACAAAGGACGATCCATTGTAACTGACTTCTTGTTCATGGAAATAACAACTAGATTTTCATTAATAATTATAGATGAACCAAAGTTTGGTTGTTGCACCAATTTCTGTAATTTTACTGGATCAGTTACCAATTTGATATCCTTATGTTTCCTTTTGTTTTCCAAAGTCTTGCCAAATATTGCGTTATTCATTAATTTGAAAAAATCTTTTTGAAAACTTGATGTAGCGGTGGTTCTTCTTCTTGTGTTGTTGTCGATGTAAGGTTTTAACCAACAAGATTGAGAAAATTGTAGTACTCGATTAATTTTTGTAATTCTCAATCCTAAGTCTAAAGCTTGTTGTATCATCCAGTAGTGTCCAACATATCGAGACTTGTCGGTTAAAGTCATCATTAATTTTGGCCATCTTCCAGTAGGGGAAATTTCAGTCTTCGGAAGAAGTGGTAAATCATAATGTTGATCATGAAGATGTTCAGGATATTCAAAATTAACATAAAAAATGTAACCAGTTTCACCATGCTTCGGTATATCCATTATGTTTCCAATCGATTCTGGATCTATCCATTTAAAATTATCATATGGAAGGGGATTCGACATTGCCCATCCGTATAAGTTATTTGCATCGAAATAACCTAGGAATGTTGTTGGTTTTGATGCATCATAATCGGGCAGATACTTGTTGTTCGCCTTGAAATGTCGTGTAACGCTTTGCGTCAATCCCCCTCGAACTCCTGACTCTAACATCATAACCATATCTATATCAGTAAGAAGTTGTATTTTACAATTTGTTTCTTTTAACATAGCTTGCCATGCTAATCCAGGTGAAGTGTACGAATGAAGAGGGTCCAATCCATATGCTGCAAAACATGTATTTCTAAATTCTTCCATTATATCACATAGTAAAGTTACATCCAATTTAACATAAAAATCTGAATATTCTCCCAATGTTCTAAATCCTAAATCGTTCCATACTTTACATGCATGATCATAGTCCTCTTGAGATATGTCCATGTCATAAAGTTTACTTTTGAATTCTTCTTTAGCCGGAAGTGATGTTTCATTAAATCTTTCTAAACTGTCTATGTAATCATATGGAAACACACCTTTCCGAAGTACCAAATCCAGTTTGTCGTTATTTACAATCTTCTTTGTTTCGATGAAATCTTGTTTCCTTAAATTTTCTGAAAGTTTGGATAAACTCGACGGCATAAATCTGTAGGAGTCCAAGAATCTTAGTTTCATGTTTCCAACTTCTTTGGAAAAACTTATGAACTTCTCTGAAGTTTCAGCTAACACATCGATTTTACCGTCGTCTCTTCCTAGTTCAGGTATTATAAAATGAGCATCGTACCCACTGAGGTTATGCAGAACCACAGGAATAAATAGTGGTAAACGATAGCTCAAGTTGCATTTATTACAAGCAGCACCCCTGTAATAACCTGTGAGGTGATCGTGATCTTTAACTTTATAATTCTCAATAGTAAAATCATTTTTGCATAAGAAACATCGAGTTGCATTTTCATGTTGAATTTCTTCTTCTTCCTCCATCGGTTTCATTGGTACAATATTTGTATATAATCTTTGTGCATTTCCAGCTATTGAATATAAGTGATCAAGAAATATTTTTTCTACATTTTCACCACGATATACTAGAGGTTCTGAAGTTAATCCATATCTGTTTAAATGTTCTTCTGATAATGTTGATTTAACCATTAAACAAAAACTATTTGGTTTGTGCATTTGATATTTGACACTTTTTCTAGCTTCACAATTTTCATCTTCTATAGGAATTAGTGTTGATTCAAAGTCCGCATATACAACTATAGGGATACGGTATTGATGATGAACCTTTTGAAATGTAACAAATGCTCTGTTTTCCGAAGGTAAATTAATCTTTGCTTCATAATTATTGTTACATAGCCTTTTGTGCTCTTGTAACCATTCTCTTCCTTGTCTTCCTTCTCGTTGAAAATTAAAACATCTCTTGCAAATTATCTTTCTGTGTCGAGCTTTAGAAAGCTGCTTGTTAACAAGAGAGTCGAATTTCTTAATGTACACATAGTGAGACACATCTCCTCGCGTTAGTAGTAGTAAATCCGTATGATCTGGTAGCTCTTCTTTTACAACACGTAAAGGATACACTTTGTTTGAACTATCTAATGCAAAAACATTGATAGATGTACCAGGATTTTTCTTCTCAAATTTTGATATATCTTTCAGTGATACAGGGTAAGTAATTCCTTGAAAATTGTACCTATGTCTTTGATTTTCATAGTGTTGGTTAGGTTTATCGAAATGATTTGGTACAAACTTAGATGTCATCGCATATCTAAAACATTCATTATCTTGATTTTTCACATTAATACATGATCTTGTATCCTTAATTCTTTTGGGCAAAGGAATGTAACTAGATCCCATTAGTCCATATCCATGTTTATGAACTCTTATATCTAATACTTCAATACTTGTAAGACTCCATCCGGATCCTCTTCCTTCGTGTTCCTGAATTTTTGTTAATATTTCTTCTATACAGTTTTCTACTATTGAATCAATGTTTGAACTTTCCATAATGGTTCGGTTTTTTGTTATGAATCCTCTTGGTGATAATTCTTCTTGTACATTTATAAACATAGCTTCTAGTAGTAAACCAAATTTAAGAAAGTTCAATCTTTTCAATTCTTCTTTTAAAGTTTTACTGATGATTGGTTTTGCTTCTCTAATAAATTCTTCTAGCTTCAAGTTTTCATTTTGAATCTTATGATGCATTACTACTTTACCGGGTAATGCAAATACTTGTAGATTCGGTAAAGTAGTTGAAGATGTTGCAGTTATTTCATCTTGTTCTTCTTGTTCTTCTTGTTCTTCTTGTTCTTCTTGTTGTTCTTGTTCTTGTTGTTCTTGTTCTTGTTTTTCTTCTGGGTTGTTGTGAATTAGTTCTTTATGACAGTCTAATAGAATTTCATCGTGAAACGATTCCGAACATTTATCGCAACAATACATGTTGAGATGTTTACTCTTCGAAATTTCACCAAGAAATGAAATGGGCTCTCATGTTCCTCCTTTTATAACGGTTCCCCCACCACTATTTCATCTTCTTCACTATCCAAGGAAATCAAACATTTTGAACAAAAATATTAACCTTCCACAAACTAATTGTTCATTCGTGTTCTTTATTCCCATTGGAGTTTTAGTATATACTTCTTTATATTCAAGCTTTAACGAACTTTCCCCCACCCAACTAATTGTAGTTACTTTTAGGTGAAAATGGCTACAGCACAGACACTTGGTTAAACTAAATTTGTGCATAAATTAACTAAAGTTAAACTAAAAATTCGCATAAATTAAAAGTTAGTTCAAAACTAAAATTCGACAGTATTAAAAAAAAAACTCTTACAGTTGAACAAAAATAAACGTTAGTTCATAACTGAAATTCAACAGTGTTAACCAAATTCTAACAGTCGAACAAATAGGTCAAGGTAATCCAATTTAACGCGAGAACGAGGAATAGAGCACTAAGTGGCATGTTAGTCCATTACCACAAAGTGATCTATTCCTCGCTCTCTATTCTACATCTACTTTTTTGGGTTTACTTATTTATATTAAAATGTTCAAATTTTACTATGTAGAATGTCCATTCTTGCTCTTCAACTCTTCGATTGTTTTTAGCAAATATTCGTTAATTTTCACCAAAGTCTTCATTTTGCTACATCCAATTTCAATGGAAGGAATTATAAGTTGTAATTTTATAAGTTCAATCTTTTCTTTCTTGCGAATTTCTCTCTTTATTATGTTGTTCCTTATTTTTGCTGAAGATTTAAACTCCATGTTGTTTCTTCTAAAGCCACAATAATAAAAGTCTCTTCAAACAACCTGCATTTATACACATTCCCCCACCATTTTATAATCCCCACTCCTTTCCCCCTTCTTTATAGGATTTGAAAGGGATAAGGTGTAGGGTGGGGGAAGGGTAATTTTGTTATTACACTAGTTGTGCAAGAAAATAGCCGCCAGTGTCCACACCTTGTTCATAGCACTCCATCATAGATTGTGCCCACTGCAACATGCGGTCTCTGTCATTTGGTGTGACAAGGAAAGAATGACTATCACCATACAATATAAAAGAGTCAATTCGTACATAACATCCTGAGTCCAACCATTTATTAGCTTCAGCCATAAACTTTTCTATTGTATCAAATGGAAATTGTGGATCAATTGCTATGACTTTACGTTCTTCACTAAGTTCAACAGTATAATCATCATCGTCCTCATCATCTTCACTTTCACTGTCATTACTTAAAGTGTCTTCAGATTCTTCAAAAACATCAGAAATTTCGGAAAAATTGAAATTTTCATTCAGATGAGGAGGCATTTTGAAGCAAGAAATATTGTAAACAGCAGAGACGAAACGACAAGAGCGGCGTGTAGAAGAAAAATGAAGGGGTGACCAACGCTCGCTCCGCTTTTATAATAGTATGCAAATGAGGGGTAGGAGCTGACCGTGACCAGTCATCGACCCAAAGGAGTGGGGGGAAGTACTTTTCTTACTACTTGGATGAAAGTAGGTTAGTAGGTCACGAGACTTAGAGTGTTAAAAAATAATGGGGGAGAAACACAACGCTATAACGCATTGTGTTTCTCCCCCATTATTTTTTTAGCAACAATTTGGAAAATACTAAGTGAATTTACTGTTTACGCCCCCACCTTGTAATACGATCCTTTTTATCCCTGAGGAGAAAGTCTTGAGAATCTAAAGTGTTAAATTTCTTCTCTTTACACAAATTCTCACAAACTCTAATTTTATATTTTAAGCCGTTACATTTTGCCAAAATGTGTTGGTGGTCAACAACACTTAGAAAAAAATATTTCAAACCTTTCTTAAGCCTCTCTCCTCTGACGGATATTATTTTAGGATCGTCTTCAACGGTGGGGATTTCTGTCAGTTGTGGTTCAGAAATATGTTTCACGATATGTACACGGCAAAAACTTTCATTTTTAACACATTTCCTCCCACAAGCTGATCCTTTCTTAATTCCCCTAGTGAGCACTTCAGGGCAAGTAGTGGGACGGCTAAATGCCCTACGACGCTCTTCTTGTAATAATTGAAATTGCTCTGAAGGAGCAGGCTTAGGAGCAGGTTTGGGAGTAGGCTTAGTGGATTTAGTTTTATGATAGGTGTGGTCTTCAGGCATAGTAAGTGGTGGGGTAGGAGGCAATGGTGACAGTGGAATGATAGGTGTACTAAGACTATGAAGCAAAGTTTCAAATGAAGGGGTATTAAGACGGGGAGCTGGCTTCTGTGGAGGCGGCATGATGGTTGATGGCGGTGTGGAGTCGTTTGAAAGCGAAGTAGAAGGCGAAGGCGGTGAAAAAATGCTTCGAAGTTTAGAAGTCTTGATAGGCGGAAGAATAGTGCCAGAAGTTGAAGGTTGGGATCCAAGTTGCTTCTTGTACCAGTCAGGAGGATTTTTCAGACGAAGAGTTTTCTTTGGTGCAGTAACAGCCGTAGTAGAAGTTGAAGTAGAAGTTAAAGTAGAAGTTGTAGTTGGCAGAGATGACATGGTTGTGGCTCCAAGTTCGCAGCGTAACGTCTGGAATCAGAATGAAATGTTAGCCGCAGTCGGTGCGTCTTTTATAACAATATGCAAATGAGAGGGGTAGCAGCTGGCCAAGACTGATTATTGACCTGGGAGGTGGGGGAAAAGGGAAAAGAGAAGGTATTTATTTAAAATAATTCGCATAACTTTTGACTAAAATAAGATAACCAAATTCTTCTTTTACCAAAATGTTTGTCTTACATAGACCTTTTCAATGATGTATCGCTTGTCCAAATCCGTCAATCCGTTATCAAGCTATAGCCATTTTAATTTTTCAGGTCATGACCGGTCGTTCACCCGGAGTAGTGGGGGAAGGAGTGGGGGAAGGAGTGGGGGAAGGAGTGGGGGTAGGAGTAGGGGAAGGGGGGGGGGGGAATCGACTCCATTTTTTCGGGGGGGGGGGGGGGGGAGGGGGGGATCGACTCCATTTTTTCGGGGGGGGGGGGGGTGGGGGGTGGGGGGGGGGGTGTCATTGACCCTTCCAAAAGTGGGTCAAGGTCATTCAAGATTTATAATGATCCAAGGTGATGGGAACAGTAATACTGTTCCCACCACCCTGTTTGCCTAACGGTTCCCACTCCCAACCCACTAGTTACGTTCTGCAAGGGACATCGACGCAATTTTGTTTGGACCGTCCGGGTCTACCGTAACGGTCCGGTCCGGGTCTACCGTAACCATGAATTCCAAGGGAAACTGGAACACCTAATGCAGAAACGCAACTCTAACCCCACACCAAACTAATCCCACCCATTATATTCCTAAACAAAAATGCAAAAACCTAGTCCGCATTTTGCGGATGTCCCACCCCTTCTAAGTGAAGTTCAACTGAACTTCTGAATTTACAGTTAATCTACCCCCTAACATCTAGCTGAAAGGCAAAACAACGACATAAATTATTAATATCAACACTTAAAACTAACAACACATCATTATTAAAAACCAAATAATTCAACACAACCAAATACCTTCATTATTCTTAAAATTAATACACCTTAATGCTAAACACCTCTTAAAATTAATACACCTTAATGCTAAACCAAACTTATAACTAACATCGCAATGCGCAAATTATTTCTTAAATTAAATACAACTTAAAACTAAACACACACACACACATACCACATTGCATTAAAAAACGCAACATAGTAGAAGAAGTTCAAATATATATAGGCCTACTATATATTTGAAACCTCTTGCTGAGTCGCCAACAACCTTTCGCTATGAAAGTTTGTTGACGACTGACGCTAAGATCAGGCTCGTATTGCTCCTCGGATTCTCGAGTAGTGGGGGAAGTTGTTTCACTCCAGTACAGTGTTCAATCCAGTCCAGTTCGCAGCAGTGTAAAAGGAAGGCGAAGGAGTGGGGAGCAGCATATGCACAGCAACGCAAAACCAAGGTTTGAGGTTAGAATTATCCATGTGCAGTAGCGCTAAAGTGAGTAATACAGGACTAGGCGCATGCGCAATAGCATAGTCACTATTCCGACCCGGAGAACTCGTTGCATGCGCAGCAGGTTTGAGGTTAGAATTATCCATGGCAGCTGCCATATTTAGTCTGGTTTCACCACATAAAGTCAACAACCGGTAGTGACCGGCCATTGAACTGGAGGAGTGGGGGAAGGAGTGGAGGAAGGGGGGGGGGGGCTCCATTTTTTCGGGGGGGGGAGGGGGGGGGAGGGGGGGGGGGCTCCATTTTTTCGGGGGGGGGGGGGGGAGGTCATTGACCTTTCCGGTCGGTCATTGACCCCAAGGAGTAGGGATAGACACAGAACCCTACTTCTCTTACTACTCAGGTGAAAGTCGGTCAACCAGTCATTTGCTTGCCATCTGCCGCCATCTGGCTGGAGTTATTGCCTCTATAAAGGTGGGTAGTTTATCGCGCTACAAACATTCATTGCCTCGCATCCGCTCGGTCATCATCTCTCGTTAGTTTTATGTTATGACTACTTCACTTACTAGGTTTGAGGTTAGAATTATCCATGGAATAGCCTTCGTAAATTCTAACCTATAAAATTACTACTCTGGCTTTCTGTTTCAATTTCTTTTACACTTCATTTTATATCTCAGTCTTATTTTAACTTCTGAACTTAACACATCAGTTATGATGACTGCACAATGTTTAAAATTAAAGCTTTTGCGAACACAACACATATTACGAAGTACTTCTAAACCTTCAATTTCAAAGTGTAGAACTAATTTAAATAGAGTTAGGAAGAAATACAGTTTTAACCCATTATACTCAAAGACTTCGCAGGTTAATGTTGATGATAATGTTATTTACAACATTTTGCATTCTATGTTACAATTCAACAACTTTGAACTTGTTACACCTATCGACTGTGTTCAACAAGTTTTTTTATTTTACCCCCACTATTCCTTATATAAGTGCTCTAACCACAATTCCTACTTCATCCTTCTCTATTCTGTTCAGCTGAGCTAATATTTGAGGTTAGACTTATCCATGGCGGCCGCCATGTCTGGTTCAGTTTTACCACATAGAGTCGGCGACCGGTTATTGATCTAAAGGAGTGGGGGAAGGGGTGGTAGGGGAAGGTTGCCGTTTTATAAGCCCTCTCCCTAGGCGGCGCTTCTCATTCGATCGCCAACTTTCAAACGATAAACACCTCTCCCATGGCACGAATCAATTATCCCGCTATCACCAACTACTTCAACTTAAAACTATTTCTGGTGATAGTTGGATAGAATTTTTTAAAACTTACTCTGGATGACCTTGACATATTTTCCGCATCTCAGTTATAAGTTTGAATTTCAATTTTCAACTAACTCTTAATTTTTCTTCAACTGTTAGAGTTTCGTTAACACCGACGAATTTCAATTTTGAACTAACTTTTAATTTTAATTTTATGCGCAAATTCACTTCACCCTAACGCCAACACTATCGCCATCTCCACCCCAACCTATATGGCATAAAATATAACTACAGCATCTCATATATACCCTCTAAACCCCCACCGGAAGCTATGTGACATGGCAGCTGGCGCCAGCTGCCGCGGCACGTGGCCCGGTGGGCACGTGGCCGGTTTTAAAAGTGACCAAAACACACTACTTGCACTGCTTCTGATTTGCCTCCATCTACAAGTAATTGGCTATTTTATTCTCATTAGTTAAAAAATATTTTAAGTTATGCTTGAAGATATATAAAACGATTTGTCAATTAAAACGGGTTATACCCTTTTGCGATTTTTTTCAGAATTTATTTTTATATATCAATGAAAAATACAAAGATAACCTAGTAAAAACAAGATAACACAAAAGAAAAAAAATACAAAATGCGATCAATAAAGGAAGACTAATTATTTGATTATTAAAGTACTTTTAAAAAACGCTTACCTCGCCCAATATTTAATAAAGTAAAAATCGTGATCTTTAGGAGAAATAGCTTATAATGTAGGTTACATTTATGTTTATATAGTAAAAACAGTCGAACGTAACCTAAACACCCCACTCTGACCTTACTACCAAAAACCTAACCACTAAGCTAAAGAGCCTTCAAGAATCGATTAGAAAGGCAAGACAAAGATATAAAAGTTTAAACCAGGATTTCACACGTTTTTCTTTTTTAGATTGAGTCATTCTTTTTCACAATCAGCTTTCTATAAAACATAATTAAAAATATCACAAAACTTATCAATTACTTTTTTTCTACATTAAGAGTAAAGCTTTCAAATCTTTACATTAAGCGAATTAAATTAATACACGACTTAAAAAGTGTAGAAAAAACCATACCTTTATTTTATTTTGCGAGTTTCCTACCATGGTGTTCAACAACGTTGTAGAGTCTATCGTCCCAGACTATTAAGTTCAGGCGCAGTTGTTTCCAATAATTAAAATTCGCCGAACAAACTTCCATCCCCACCTCTCCAATGACTCGACTTTTAATCATCCCCCTCAATCAACCAGCCCCAGCTGTATTCGACTCCTGCTATCTTTCCTCAAATCCGAACGTTTCTTGAGACTATTTCATTTTTTACTATTTTATTTTAGCCGGACCGATTAATTTTTCACTTATATTTGACTTGGTTGTATGTTATTTTACAATTTATTCGCAATTTTATATAGTAGGCAATAAAAAGGTAACTTTAAAGATCACTATTAAATAACATAGGCATACATTTTATCAGAATGCCCTTGCATATACAGTGTGTGTTGAGCTGCCAATGAAATGATTATTAATTTTAGTTTCCGTTATCTGTGAGTAAAAAATAAATCACTCTCGTGAGCTAACCGTGGTTGCATGGATGGTCGAGTCAAACTAATTTCCCTAAAAGCTTTTGAGAGTGTTTATTTGCCCATATGATCAATCAATCCTAGAGCAATACATTGCTTTTTGATCTTAGTCACATTCGACCATAGTTACTTTGTTCAATACACCGATTTTTAAACTTAATTAAAACGTTGTTTAACGAAAAGAGAAAAATAACATAGAGAAAATATTAAAGAACGCGAATCCTGTGTTTCATATCTGTAATAATGGTAGCCTCTAGACAAAACTAATGAATATTGGTAAAAAATTTTAAATAAAATAAAATAATTGACTTATTATAAAGTAATCAAATATCAATTTCTCTTATCATAAATACTAATGACAATAATGATAAACATAATATAATGACATACAAGAAACGGAGGGTTGTGGGCGCAGGAGATGGAATTTTCTCCATTGCAAATATTGACTTTTGAACTTACTTACGAGCCGTCCCTTTCCGAACGTTACGATCAATGTGTCTTCTTTAAGAAATTAAGACAGGTTTGATTTTCATGTTGGGTAACTAAAATTATTTTTTTTATTATTTTGAATCCTGTGAGGCAGAGCTCTGAAGGAATTCAGTGAAATCGTTTCTTAGTGAGCACTTATGAGAAAAGAGGGGACATCTATGCCAAATTTCAACCCCGTGTATACCCTTTGGTTATGAAGATTCTCTGATACGTAAATTAAGTGTCATTTATTTATTTATTCATTTATGACCAACAGCCAATTTACAAAGAATACAATATAACATAAAAAATTACATGCGAATAAAGCAGCATAAATTAGTACCGAGATATTTAATTGTTTGACTCTTTGAAACAGAAGAACTTCAATAACTCGAACTTGTTCCTTTGGTGTGCCTGGCGGTCAGAAAACCCATGTCTTCGTCAAAATGAACACCTAGGTCCTTAAATTTTATAAACATAGGTATGTATTAGATTAGTTTGAATAAATAATGTAGGATCTTCAGATTATTGTAATAGACTGAGTTAAAGGTCCCAATTTTTGTAGCCTTGAGAGGGTCAGCCCCTAAGTTTCAAGAAGAAGAAATTTAAAACTAATTAAAATATCTTTTTGTGTAAAGCCAAAAGAACGGTTATTTATTGGGTATACATACTTTTTATATTCTATGTGTATCATTTCTAAAAGTTCTTTTTATTGGAATACTTTGTAGAATTTAAAAAGTTTTAATATATTCAATAAATAAGAATTATATTATTGAGGCGAGGAATTTCATATTTAAACATCTTTATCGGCATGGTCTGAGAATGTATTCGATGTGTATTAGAAACCTATTCGTGTATGATAAATGTATTCGTTGTAGAATGTATTATCGTTGAATAATAAAGGCCTTACCTAATAAAATATTTTCCATTGGATTTCTGAAAAGTTAGTTTTAAAATTTATTCAATGACTGTAAATATAGAAGTTTTGTAACGTGAATTCACCCTTAAAAATAAATAGGATTTGTGAAGCTCTTTAGTTTATTTATACTATTTATAAAATTTATTTTGACTCTATATTCACATTATTTTATAAACTATTATTAACTTACATAACATTTCTTCATTTACCAACATTTCTTTAGTCTCTGGACCTTTTGTTCGTTAAAGGAAGAACGATAAATCGTTGTTGGTAAACATTATTTGGATATTAAAAATGAAAACTGCACCCCTCCCCCTTTATTTCTTCTTCAATCCATGAAGATTCAAATTTACAGACCATAAACTCGGCTGGTGGTTGGATGCACCTGGGCAGCCTTATTTTAATAATATTTTTACTATCTTGAAATTCTCATGACGATATTTTTAAATTTCGGAATAAACAAAGATATAATTATTACCATAACAAAATATGGTGAAAATTCTAAAACATGTTTTTCATGTTATTCTTAAGGGGAAGTAACAAATCATTCTATCTCCCTTATTTATTGACATAATTTGATAAACTTTGGTATTAAGTGGAGTGTAACTTATAATTGCTTACCACACCCATATGGGTGGCAAACCTACATACCCACCACATGGGGTTTATGGGGGAAAATAAAAAAATACCATATTCTTTTGGAAATTCGCTGAGTGCACAGGTCTGCTGTAACGGGGATAGATTTCTTGAAAATGAGTCAAAACCATCTAAAGATAGTCCGGGGAACACACCTCGAAACAGTTTATAATATACTTCCGGTGTCCCAGTCATAATGTTTCGGTCTGAGTGTTGCTGCAGGCATTTCCCGTGAATGTTTCAACACTCCATTACAACACTTCGGGACTTAATGACCCGTCACTTATAAACACTACCTGGCTATAGGGGCATGACACTGAATACATTACACTTACGCAGTTTGATAACGATCTAAATTATACAAATTTATATTTTTATATGACATAGCTAACATTATGTTCGGGAGAAATACAAGCAAGGACGTTTACTCAACTGTGTTCCGTAAACATTATTTTTTTTCCCATCCAAATTTATTTATCAAACTTAATTGAACTGTCAGTAATTATTATAACATAAAAATTCTTGATTAGAAAAGTGTTATTCGAAATTCTTAAATTTTACTTTTCCATGGAACTTTTTTATTCATGTAATCCCAAAATAGCATGCTGTATATAAAGATTGATATTAATACAAATAAATTGTTGTGATATATTTTGGCCTTGCATATTTCAACTTTAGTTTCTAGGAAATTAATTTACAATAGTAGCCTGTTTAGACACACAACAGAACTTAAAGTTTTCGGAACAAAAAAGCATGCCCGATAAAAAGTTTAATGAAGTTAACATTGTTATTTGTTGCCTTAATTTACTCATAAATTACCAAACTATTGACCGAAATAATATTGAATATATAACAAATTGAAAATGGAAACACAATAGCGAATGAATTTGCATTAACCCTTCAGTAATCCTTGCCTTGTATTCTGAAAAATATTAATATTTTCACCTCCATGTCAACGAGCAACAAGTTTAATATTTTTCCATATTAAGTTTCATTTCCAGCATTATGTTTTGGAGCATAAAAAGTTGACCTTTGTCGTATGTCATATTGAGAATACTGGTATAATATTATTCCTTACAAGCCGATAAGGCTGATTATTTAGGTTTCAATAGTTTATTTCTTTAGCTAAGTCTCTTCCCAGCTTTTTTTAGGTTTTTTCCAGAGGGTTTCCGTCGTAAATAAACAATAAAATACACTAATTTAATTTAAAAAATAATTTTTGTGGGTGAGGTACAATATTTGTGGTTTTTAAACTCTTAAGAAAAAGAATGGGGTAGAGTGCAAGGTTCCAACCAGGTTCCAGTGAAATCGTACCGAGTAAGTACGAGTATGTAATTACGAGTATGTCTCGTGCTTGTACTAACAAATTATCGATTCATAAATGTTTGATTTGGAGCTTAATATGGTAACCTTCAGCGAAGTTTGAGCTTTATTTATCAATAAATAAATAAAAATTCTAATTATTTTTGTAACACAGGAAACTCCTACTCTTTGTTACCGAACCCACTGTTGCCTATTATGTGGTCTTTTAGAGTACTTTCCTTATTAAGGCTTTGCTATATTTTTAAACTTTAGTTATATAATTATAGATACGAATATTATTTGAAAAATTAACGTAGTCAAAAGAGATACAAAGACGTTTAAATAAATCATGTGAGATCCAAAACCCCCTCAATACTTTACATAGCTTTTTATTCAGTCACCTCCTAGAGAAAGCCTTGAAAACAAGGAAATCCATGTGGTTACAATGCTTATTTTGGCCTTATTCATTGTCAAGCCTTCATCCATAGAGTTGTTTAAGTAACAGTATGATGTGGCATGACACTATAGCCATCCAACATATAAGTAAGTTAAGGGCCGTTTAGCCCCCAAGTGTTGTAATGGAGTGTTTAAACATTCAGGTGATAATGCCTGCAGCAACACTCAAACTGAGACATTATGACTTGGGCACAGGGGTCGGATTGTAAACTTTTTGAGTTATCGTCTCCTAGACCTATTTTTATGAATATCACTAATTTTAAAGAAATGGGGGTTTTAAGTGTTTTACAATATTTGTACAGTAGTTCTGTAATTTTGTAGTGAGGGGGAAACCATTATTTAAATTTAATAATATTGAAAAAGCCAGTGTCACGGTTAAGATTTAGTCGGTCACTTGTAACTTTACTGAGTTTTAGCAACATACGGTAAATCTTACGTAAAACGCTAAACGCTATTTTTCAAGTTGGAAAATTTACGTATATTACGTTACACAGGATAGTTTAACTGTATGAATGGTGTCTAATGGTTACTATTGATCACTTTTCAATGAGCTTTTGTACCTTCAAACAGGAAAAGTACCAAAGTGCGTCATTATTTAAATAGCTTTTAGCGTTTACCGTATTCATTTAACTTATGTGCAAAAACTCTGTACTATGTTATGAGAAGAATAATATGGATAGTCTTAACAATTAACTTCTACCGGATTTCCAGCATTATGCAAACCATAAATATATTAGTGACAATAAAATTACATTCATTCCATTAGTTTAATACAATAAATTAAAATTATCTGACTAATTGAAATAATTCAGGTAATTATATTGATTAAAATCTTACTGAGGAATAAACAACACAAGTAGAGAGATACCTTTCTAGCAACCTTGACAATGCCTGCAGCACTATCACTGGGCATTACTGAAAAGATTAAACTGTTTTGAGTTGTTGACAAATCTGACCAACCAGTACGTAAAATTTTAGACGAATTTTCAAGGGCAAATTATTGAAGCAATAAAAGAAAATGGTTTTTCACGATACACTTACAACAATAACAAAACAAAAACAAATATGTAGGTTGTTATTAGTTTGGTATAAAATAAACAGGTAGAAAATAGTTACTTGGTGGTTATAGACGCTACTCGTTATTTTTTTATCAGCTCTTAAAATAAAAATGAAAATTGTATTATAAATATTTTATCATAAAAATTCGTAATATTCAAATCGAAGTACATATACTTTTTAGCATATTTATTTATAGCTAAACTATTCAATTTGTAACAATAAATAAATCGCTATTAAAAAGTTTTTATGCAAGAAAATGGCTTTGCAATGGAATTAAATTAAATTAAGTTAAATTACAAAAATGACACGTTTTTCACATCATTCTGGCTATATTTTACAGTTCTCTCGTAATTTTTATAAAATCGCTAAATTAAGCATATTATTAACGTATTATAACCTTTATCAAAGCCTATTATAACCTTTATCAAGTCATCCAAATGTGGTAGCAGTTACCTGCCATAGCGCAAAGAAAATCACAATTATTAACGATAAAAAAGCCTAAGTTTACATTTAAAACAAAAATAATAAAAGTATTTGGTTTTTACTGTCAGTGTTAAATATGGACCTAACGGTGTAAAGTTGACTTTTTGCTCTAACAACTAATAACAACTAACAAAACCTCCGTTTTGTTTATCATTTGCAATAAAAAAAATTTTTTACATTATCATACGCTACCTAACTTGGTATTTCAATACGATATGCCAAAGAAGTTAACAATTATCCGTTTCACACTATAGTTGAGAAGCAGACGGCAGAGAAAATTTGAATACAAACACGTAGCTTTTGCTATGCTGGTAACACTGTCGACACTTTCCCCCACTCCTTTCGTTAACAGTTATCCACAAAATGAGCCATGTACTCGAGATGCAAAAAGTACCTAACCTAACCTAATTGGACCAAAACTCATATGAAATGGGTGGACCTATAACCGACAAGAAATGAAAAGTAGGCCTACATAACGTAAAAAACCGGCTACAATTATTTAATACAGTACTAACTTAAAAGCTATGAATAGTATATGGAACTAATTTATTTATTTATGAGGGCGAGGTTGAAGTGATTCATATTCAACACATTTAAAAGATTTAAATATTTTATATTTGGAAGAATCGACTTGGAAACCTATTATAGAAAAATAAAGATTATGAAGAAAAACAAGAAAGACACAGGTGCGTCTGATATCCAGTTGTTTGGCTCAAAAGTCTAATTATCTTGGAGGGGAGGTTGGAGGGGGCAGTGTATAATTTTGTCGTTGGGTATAGTAATGACTTTAAGGAAATAATGACTTTTAAGTTCAAAAATTATGTCGTGTTGTTTATATTTAAATATGTGGTGAAGCGTTGTATAATCAAATCGTTCCCAAAATGTGTCAGAAACATTAAATAATAAGTATTCTACCTAAAAAATATGCAAAACTATATAAATAAGAACTAGAAAATTAACAGTTACCTGTAAAAAAATCATCACTATCTTTAAACAAAAACAATTTATGTTAGAAAATTGTGGTAAAGGAGTGAAATTACATTGTGTCTTATGAATCACTAAAAACTTATTGAATCTGATCACAGA
>CM061536.1:59974803-60008537 GCA_030545055.2 Neoaliturus tenellus | reverse complement strand
AAACTCAAGTGAGGTTCGCCTCCTCCTGGACTCTGATACTTTCAACAGTTATATTTACAATTCTTCATACAGTTTTTAAAAAGAAATAAAAATTACTAATGGAATCTGATAAAACCTGATTTAAAAAAATTGAACGGCAGACACTGGTTAAATTTAATTATTATATTATGTTGCATATTTTGTTATCGTAGCTCATTATTAAAATCCATACTTGGTGTATCATTTGACGTAGGTCAAATCAGTTTCTCTGACGACTTCCACGATGGGACGTCCCTAGAGGGAGTCCTGGGAAAAACTTCATTGGCCTATGTCATATCATTTTAAAGGGCTTTGCATTATAAGCAATTTGAAACAAACTCGACCTCAAAAGATCGAGTACTTCGGGAGTTATTGCATTTTTTGTTTTCAGCAATATGATTTTAATGCAAGATTTGATCGCCTGCCATTTATGACTTGGTCATCCTTTTGAGGTCGGATTTTCGGCATCGTTCTATATTTGTGAGGCCCTACAATTTGATATACATATTGGCCTATGCTTTCTTTAAGATTTTCTTCTGACTCCATGTGGGAAGTCCCCCCTTGGAGGTTTAAGGACAGAAAGTGCTTTAGGAAGTAGACTTTCTCACTCATAATCAATTTGCAGAGTTTTAGTTTTATAACTTAAATGCTTTTAAAGATATTAGACCGTTTCCAGACTTTTTTTCCACCCTGTATATCGATCTGTCGTTATATGCAACATGTGAAGGCGATTTTTGTAAACATAACTCCTCCCATATTTCTGGACCAATTCTAACGATTGAGGTGTAAAAAGAATGCTGTCAGTTCGGAGTTTTGCAATAAGGTTTTAGATATTTTATATTTTAATTCTGTCCATGGTAAGCCCTTAGGGCCATTTGCACAAATAAATTATAAACCGGATTAAATATAATCTAGATTAATTCAGTTAAAATCAGCTGGAGGAAACTATGCATGTACAACTGACTTTTAGGTTAAACTTAGGTTCAAACTGAAGATCAGGTTTAAACTAAATTGGTGCAAACGGCCCTTAAAGTTCGTTTTCTGTCCTTAAGAATAACATTGGGAACAATTTTTATTGAATTTCAAAATAATACAGCTCTTGATAGTAAACCAAACAAACACATGTTAAAAGCTAGCTGATGGATAGAAGAAATTGAACTAATGGTACTGAAATATCAACACAATTCCATACTTTAATACAAGGAGTGTCAACAATATAAGTGAAACAAAGTGTGTGTTCCACATCATAACTCCTAAATGGGCCACACCAACAAAGATGTAGATTTTCTTAATTTTTGTGATTTCTTTATTTAATTTCTGTAACGCCATGGGAAGTTAAGTAAAGAGGATTTAGTCCGATAAAAATAGTAATATTGTTGGCATATTCATTATGTCGATTTCTAACTCATATATTACAAGAAAAACAGCCGCATTGAATGCTGCATAACTCATACAGAACTGGCGAGTTGTAATTAAATATTGATTTTCTTCTGTTGTCATTTACGGTTTTTTTGTGTGTTATGAACTATCTAGATCTAATATCTGTGAGTTTATTAAAAATTTTATTGGAGTTTTAAGCAGGGGCTCAACGACAAATTGGCATAAGAACCATCATATAATCCTAGCTAATTTGGACCTAGAAGAACAATCACCAAATCTCAACGCTATCACATTGGGAAGTTGGAGATGTAGATTAGAAATACCAAGATTATTTATCAATATATATATATATATATATATATATATATATATATATATATATATATATATATATATATATATATATATATATATATATATATATATATTATAAGTAATAAAAATTGTTAATGGAATCTGATAAAACCTGATTTAAAAAAAATTGAACGGCAGACACTGGTCAAATTTAATTATTTAATTATTAAGCCCTGGTAGTCTTATTTTCACTACAATTAAATGTTCATTCAAAGCAACTTGGTAAATTACCATGGAGCAAGGTTTGAACACCAGGTACTATTTATAAAGGCAGCGCATTACGCTGCACGGGCCTAATAGTAATAAACAATATTGGTCTGTATAATATAATAATATTCGTACAATTATCATGAGGATGGGCTAAGTCCCGAAACATGTAATAAAAAAGTACAAAGATTGATTCTGAAAGGGCGCTCTTTTTAAATTATGTTTTTATACTAATTTTTAGCAGTCCTACAAATTGAATGTGAAATGTTAGTCAAATAGTCGAAGATTTTTAAACTTAGTTTAAATGTTCAATATCTCAATCCTTTTTTTGTTATTTAAATATTAATGTCTATTTATGTTATAAATCTCTATCCTATTCCATTTTTAAAATAAAAGTTTCGTTAATTGTTGTCTTTTGTTTCAATAATGCACGGTCGTGTGCCGGCCGTCTGCATAATTGAGTTATTTAGTCAAAAATAACTTTCCTTTGAAGGTAATTAGATCTAGTATCTAAAGGGCAGCTAACGTTTTTTTAATGTTTATACAAGTCTTTTTACTACCACAAATGCTGTACTACATAGATGTGTCATAAAAATTTATACTGCTTTAAAACTTTGTCATGTGGTGTTAAACTATGAGATTGTAAACTAAAATAAATTTTTTTTTTCGATGAAATCG
The DNA here is from genome assembly GCA_030545055.2 of Neoaliturus tenellus. NCBI lineage: Eukaryota > Metazoa > Arthropoda > Insecta > Hemiptera > Cicadellidae > Neoaliturus > Neoaliturus tenellus. The sequence continues at coordinate 60,005,900 of CM061536.1, read as the reverse complement.
TTGTTCAGTATTTCGGTTTATTTTACTTGTAACATTAGTACCTGAAGTTAATGTACGTGTTATCTGTTTTAATTACATAGTACATTTCAATATGGTAGATTTATATTTTACAACTTTTAGCCGACTAACCTGCTTGTTAAATGTGCTTCAAAACTACCTCCTCTGAAAATTATCCCTCGTTATAATTTAATACTATAGAACTTAGTGGGAAGCCAAAATCTAAAACGTGTGCAGAAAGTTAAGAGTCGTGGACAGGCTGGTGTTGTGTTTGGCGCAAGTTAAGAGGGCCTCCATTGTGTGGAGGCGGCCATTGTGTCTGTCACACATTGTCCTCATATGCAGCTTGCAATCCGGGCGGGAATATAGTATAAATAAGGTTACACAACAGCAAATTTCAGCAACAAACAGCTACTCCACTGCTGTTATTTTAAACTAATAAACTATTCATCTTGTTACAAAAAAGAGTATTTAAAATTTTGAATAAAATTTAAAAAAACAACATACATTAAACTTCTAATAATAATCATAATAGAATACATAAAAAATTAATAGCCTAAAAAGTTAATAATTAAAAAAAAACATTAAATCTTTTCAGTAAAGCCCTCTAGTACTGATCTCCGTTATTTTTATCAAATAAGTGTCAATACGTGGTATTTAACTCAGTAATGTTATTTTTATTCGGGGAAAACTTATCATTTTATGATTCAAATTAATCGTGTCATTAAATAAACTGCTTGTTTCCTGATTTTTGACTGCAGTTTCCCGTCAGTATCTCCGTCTGATGGAGAGTGAACAGTTTCACTCTCTAAATAAACGGTATAAGATAACTGACATATACTTTATCCCAACCATACAAAAAATGTGTTAAAAATCTCCAGAGGACAATAGCTTGATGGCTCTGTCAGAGCATGACCAGCTAAGCATCTCGAGTTTGACTCGAGTTTGAGAGTCAATTAATTTATTACGCGCATCTGTGACTTTTAACAACGGACTTCGTTGGCCGCTAAACGAAAAATTGAATTTTATCCGCAATAAATGACTTAGCGAAATAATTAAAAATACTGAATTATATTTCTTTTAGCCTCATTAGATGGTGATGAGTACACTTGATTTCAAGTTCACCGTTTGTTCTTTTAATTGATTTTTATCTTTCTAAAGCTTTTTTAAGCTATTTCTTTAATAAAAAAAGAGTTTTCTTGGAGTTGCGGGTGGTATAATGTCATTCGAATATTTAACCTTGATAAACCACACGATTTTTATTAAAATCGTTAGTGAAATTTTAATGAAATTTAGGATTTTTTAGGGTAACCATAAAAAATATATATAAAAAACACCTGGAATTTTATCAAAATCGGTCCATTGGGGACTTTAGCTCTGTCACACAAACAAACATACAACACTCTCAAGGAAATCACTTTTTGAACTCAGGAGTCAAAAAGTGATATCAAATAATTCCCCCAACAATTCAGAATTGAAAATTTTTACGAACACAATAGGCCTACTTTTTCATGAAGGCGTAGAAAGAGAAAGTGAAGTAAACTTTTTATGGATAGCTTTTTATGGATAATTATAGCCAAATCTCATAATACGTGAATCAATAAACTCAAAATTCTCAGTGTCTATATTTTTTCCACCCCTTTATAAAACCCCTCATAATAATAATAAAATACCATACATATTTAAAAAATACATATTAAAAAATTTAAATTTGCTACCAACGATCAAGGCGAGATTAAAACAACGAATGTTAATATTGTGTGTAAGTTAAGAGTATGTGAAAACTATACTAAATTGTCATACAGTCGACTCTTGATAACTCGATATTCATGGAACAAATTTTTTCCCAGTTACATAGTTTTGTTTGAAATAAAAAAAATAGTTCAAGTTAGGGAAGTAATTTTTTTATTGAATTTTCAAATTGACTCGCCTGAGTGAGTCAAATTCAATAAAAAAATTACTTCCCTAACTTGAACTACTTTTTATTTCAAACAAAACTATGTAACTGGGAAAAAATTTTGTTCCATGAATATCGAGTTATCAAGAGTCGACTGAATGACAGTTTTGTATAATTTTCACATACTCTTAATTTACGCACAATATTAACATTCGTTGTTTTAATCTCGCCTTGATCGTTGGTAGCTCTAATGTGAAACTAGACCTTCGTACTAATTATTTTACTTAATTTTTATCAATATTAGCATATAAATAAAATTTAGCAATAAAATAGCCACTTAATTTCTAATGTTATAAATTATTAAAACCCGGTGGTTCATAAAGTTACGTGTAGACGGCTAAAATAACACACTGTGGTTATGAACAGCTGTCAGTTTAACATCATCGATTCGCCCAGCAAATGTCACACAAATGCCAGGGCGGGGAGCTCACACGAGCGGCGATTACTCCCCGAAATGTCGGCCTCTGATATCGCGCTTCAGCTACTAACAGAACTATTATATAGTAAATATCAGTGTTTCAAGTCAATTGAAACGTGTGTGTCCCTTGAACTCTTTGTAGTTATAATGTATAAATAACGTGTGATGCAACAACCAAGTTATATGGTTACTTTATGACATGTAGGTAAAGATCTTAAGTTTCATAGGTCTTCGCCTTGAGTGCCACAGTAAAGCAAAGCATACCGAAGATCTATATGAAGTTTATCGAATTATAATAATTTATTATTTAGTATGTAAACAAGATTTTAAGTATTTAATTGTGTGTTACAATCTGTGAGTACCAACATTTTTCTTTGCTGGAACTCCTAGAATCCTATGAATCGTCATGAAGCAGATTTTATTTTGCAGATTTCCTAATTATTTTATAAGCTAAGTTGTGTCTATTTATTTGGCCTTCCAGGAGTCCTGATTTAATCTCTTTAGAATTTTTTCTGAGGTTACATTAAGAAAATTACGTATACAGAAAACATTCGAGACTTGAAACATTTGCTTGAGGGAAATTCGTCAGCGATCACAGTTGTAACCCCCAGATATATGCTGCAAAACACTGAGCAAGAAATTGGCGAAATGGGAAATTGATGTATTGTCGGGAGATGACTTGTTGGCCACTGAGGGGGTGGGGGGCGAGGGGAAATTTACATCCGAAACCTTCCGGTCATTTGGTTAACTAAGGAATAAAAACAAACTTAGAGGTACTATTCTACATGAAAAATTTTGCTAAAAAAAGCAAACAATTATCTTTGTTTACAAACCAGCTAGCCCAATTCAATATAGAGAAAGACAGCTGATTGCAAAAGAAAAGAAAGCATCGTAGGCATGCTGTATGTTTTTTGTTTCGTTGATAGCTTAACATATGGTGGAATAAAAAAAAAAACAAAAACAAAAAGCAAATTGTTTTGGCCAATGGCATGCTTCAGATTCCCCCTCACCCCGCAACCCCCTCACTGGCCAACAAGTCATCTCCAGACAGTATGTTGTAAGGTATATCTCATATTGAAAAGTATCATGGTTCCAAAAAAAACTGTCTTTTCCTCTTCAATTTGACATTTTCATCCTGTTTAGTATATTTAAAACTTTTATAGTAAAGCCAGTTCAAAATAAAAAAAAACCTGAATATAGAAGTATATCATTGGCGTATCGAGTTATTTGCTTTTATTTTAATTAAACATTTGATGATATATTATTTGGGTAAAAATACACAGTTTAAAATGATAAAAAATCTCAGTGTAAAAAAGACGCAACGAGTTTCACAGTCCAATTATGTCATGTAAAAGTCATTTCTCGGTTTGGTCAAATTCACAGATCGATGAGACCGTAAAAATGTCGCATAACGTCAGCGACCCCTGGCAAGTCATTTGGGGAATAAAGGGCGAATATTACAGCTCCAGAGGTACAACGACTCCATTTCGGTAGGGCAACTTTGTGGAGATGTGGGATTGGGCTTAAAGGTTGGTTAAATGAATCATACAGGAATAATGGAGAGGTAACCAAAGCTATCGGACTCATCCCGATTCATAGTAGCTTTTATGTAAATAATACTATTTTAAGTTGCAAAAATGAAAAAAAAAATCTGAGATGATATGATAGCCTACATTTGATTTAATAATGGATTTTATGCATTTGCATTTCTATGCACAATAATTTATATTATTTGATTAATTTATTTTATTTACGAGTAACCGTAATAACTATTGTTTACATAAATACGTTTTCCTAAAGAATACCATTTAATATTTTAGAATTCCAAGAAACAGAATGTACAATATTTAATTATCCTTTTTGTTTAATATTTCTGTGATTCTAGCATAAAACTGTAAATTTATTACAACCTGTACCTCTAAAATCTCCATAAAAACGATAGCGAAACTGACTTGTAAAAGTCCGCGTAAGCCGTGAAGGCGTATTCGGAGGAGTATCGTTTCACAAGATGTAAGTAAACAATGAGATTCCCTCTTCACAGGGGAACACGACACGCGATAGTCAAGCGTTGACTCCCTAAGGGCACTCCGTGTCTTAAAGTGATGTGAAAAGGTGTAAGCAAACATCACCGTAACTCCCGCCGTTCCAAATATAGGATAGTTTATATTGTGAGCGTTCACTTAATGCTCAATATATTCAATTTTTTTTATCAGTACGTATGGAGAAAAAATTAGTTTTCAAAGTTTTTATACTCGAGCAATTAAAGGTAGGGAACACTTGTCTTAATGATCTGCCCGTAAACCTACCAAAATAAGGATTTCCGTGTAAAGTATCTCTGTTGGTATGTATATGAGAATGTAACCAGACTTACAGACAAAGAAAAGTTATAGGAGTTGATCGATATTGTTCTTTAATTGCTGTAGGTTCATTTTAAATTAATAGACAATATCTAAATAAAAAAGATTAAAACTGAAAATTCAGATTTCTAAATTAAAATAGATCTATTTTTAAACTAAACTTACATTTAACCTTTTCATTTTTATTCATTTATGACATAATACAACAAACACGGACATTCACAGTTATAATAAATACTTAAAATTATTCAAAGAATAATTTTTATATTTGGTTAAGCAAAAAACTACGTTAATATTTTGCCACTATTATAACTTATTATTAAAATTTTACTATAAGTATCAGGGAAGCTTAGAATTAAACAGACGAACCTTAAAGTTATAACATTATGCGGTTGTAATCAGCAGTGAATTTTGACGAAGACACACGCGCACACAAACATTCATGTCAATAAACAATAACTATATTAATAAACTTGAATTTTGTCACTAGCTTATTTAGTTTTAGCAGTGTTGATCAACAGCGATTAGTCTTAGAATTTCTGTTGTTATATTAATTCAACAGAAACCACTTTGATAATTATTCTTGATTCAATTAATATCGCAATTCATACTCTAATTTTAAGTTTAAAAGAGCAAAATAAGTGTTATGAAATTGATATAAAAACCAGATTTACTTTTATTAATACCTCTCGTTTATACTTAATCAATTTAATATCATACCAATTACAATGTAATAAGATTTTTGCATAAACCTTTCAATCGAATAAAAATAAATGAAAATACCTCCCGCTCCTAGGCTTCGAGATACAGCGCTTTGTATGCAAATATTGACATACTGTCAGGCGCTGGGGATAAATTGAATTCTCGCCATAATATCGAGATAGGGAATAAACGTACCACCACATTGTTACTCCTTATAAATAATATGTTACGCCATTACAGCGTAAATAAGATGTTAATGATACTAGCACAATGTTCTCAGTTGGAAGATTTATTACAAATTTATTTTTATTTTTATGTACATATGAATCAAGGAAACGAGTAAATCCGTAGTTAAAACAACAAGTAAATAAAAAAAAACATTTATTTAACAAATTTGATTTAATAAAAATTTTTGCCAATTTTCAAAGGATAAATTTAGAGAAAACAGAAAATACTTTGAATTTTTTTATTAGTTTCGTTATATTCTTGTAAGTCACATTTCTATTGCAAAAGCAAGGCTTAAACTGTATTTATAGAGAGAACGGCTGTGTTTTTAAACCTTACTACTATGTTTTACTAACATTTATTAACTTGTTTGAAGCAAAAAAAAAAAAAAAAAAAAAAAAAAAAAAAAAAAAAAAAAAAACACAGTTCCATTTCACTATTTGGGATCCTTTTAAATAACACTTACACCTAACCTCATTTAAAACATCACAGCACATTTAACAGCTTCTAAAGAAATATCATGTAGATTTCCACCTTAAAGTTATCCATTAAGAATACTAAGTAATGCAACAGTAAACGATGAATGATAGAAATACGAATCTTTATACTAACTAAAGATAAATCTTTATAAAAATATAAAAATCTTAAAAAATGATAAATTTTTAAATGAATATTTCAGTTACTGAAGAAAGTATCTTAAAATATATTGTTAAGCGCTCTTAGCGTTTAAACATGCCATTGAAAAGCTGAAAACGGTTCATCGTCAAATGTCACGGAAATGCCATCGAAGATGAGTGAAGAGTCATCATGCAACGGAGTGAACAACTAGCTCCAAGTGGTAATGTTTCGATATAAAAAATAAAAAAAATAAACTTATTACCTTTTTGGTAAAATGTTATTAATATTAATATCTGATTTAGAAATTGTTAATAATAAATGTGACAGATTAAGGATTCACTGATAACATGACGAGGTTATTTTCTTCGTGAGGGGTTTAGCAAAATTTTAGCAATCGAGTACTTAGGATACCAAATGATAAATTAAAACCTACTGAAATGATACAATATTTAGACTTCACTAAGAGATTAACATTTGACTTTTAAATTTTGAAGGTTGAAATGTATAAAACTATTTAACCTTTGACACTAACAGCATCAAAATTAAGACCATAAAATAAGGTTAAAAGACCAGTATGAGTTGTTAATACCCCTTTGAAATGAACTTATATATACAATTTTAAATGTTTAATTTTATCTATAAAGGGGTTTTAAATCGAAATTAATAAGGGATTAGAAAATGTTTTGCTGTATTCCAAATGTAACATTATTACATATTTTTACCGAGAAGACTTATATAAATCACGTTGCGGTGGAGATAAACAAGCCGGGAAGTAAGTTATGAAGCAGTAATGAGCTAACCACTGCACTTTAGATTCTCTTCAACCGCCTCATCCTCCTCCTCGTTCTCATCACTGAACACCCTTGCAAACCGGAGAGCCAATAAGTGCTGAAAACCATAGTACATCATAGACGCTGAAAATTAAAACTATTCTTAAAAAAAAGAATAAAAATTAAATATTGTATTGTTTTTTATGATTATATTAATTTATTCTTCCATTTTAAAATAAGTACTAATATTATGTGAATGTCCGTTTGTGTGGTCCGCTTTCACGTAAAAACCTTTCAACCGATCCTTATGAAACTTTGTGCACTTATTCTTGGAGATATTAGAAGTAACATAGGATACTTTTTATATACAAATTAAAAAAAAAAGATAAAACAAATTTTGTAGGAAGCTCGAAAATCTATTTATTGATTTTTTATTAGTTGCTAAGAAAGATTTTAAATTAAAATTCCAATTTTAGGTAGGTAATTTATAGATTTTTGATAAGGTGAGCGTGACAGTGAGTGAGCGTAGCGAACGAGCTAAACCTGACGATAAGTAACGTTAGCAAAGCTGTGATAAAAGCTAGTGGTAATAAAATTAATAACTTAAAGAGGTACATTATTTTACCAAATACAAACCATGATGATGAAAATTTCACAATGATACGGGATTCGATTCATTATATTACCAATGTGAGCATTTTACGAAATCACACAACTCGCACATCAGCTGATTGTTCCATTACGGCTCATAATTTAGTTTATCTGTAGGTCTAAACTCAAAACAGTGTGACTTAAAAAATTAAATGCCTTATGGAATAGTTGGTTGTGGATAATGTAGTGCATACAACTGTTGTATTGTATTTAAATACATTTTTAAAAATTTCAGAACTTTTCTGACAAAGTTCTTACATCTCACTCATGGCCTAAAGATGTTCTTCGCAAAACTGAAGCATGGAGTTTATCCAACGTTTACGTTGGATAAACTAATTTTATTTTTTTTTTAGTGTAAGAAAGTTATTTTATTACCATCTATTAATGTCCTGGTCAGTGCTACATGGGCTTATAGGCTATTCTACGTATTTTATTCCTAAAAAGATACGTGTGGATGTAATGCATCATACTATCTTCGTATTAACAGACACCTTAAGTAATTTTTTTGGTCAGCAGAAACCTTGGTATAATAATATTGATTAGATCTTAGATGAAATAGAGTAATTTTATTGTTTGATTTATTACCAGTTTTTATTATTATTTCGTAATAAATAAAAATAATATTTGTAAATATATATTTTCAGTAAAATCAAAGGTAAATTTTTTGCACATAAAACTTATAACCTAGCTACAACATTAAAAGACAAAATTTTTCTAATAGCTTCAAGGGAAAAACAAACGTTAACATTAATTTGAGACTCATTTCACCCCATAACACGTATCAACGTAATTAGCAGAACAAGGAACGGGAGTTTTGGTGGGAACGTGAGCGAAATGCTAAACTGACAGCGGGACCAACGCCGGCTCTCTACTCGGAACCACTTGGAACTCTGTAGGAGCCGTCTTGGAACCACATGTATAAGTATAGTGTTTGTTTATTATGTATCTGGTGATTGATGTAAGTGTGCTAATTCAATTAAAAACTATAAAAGTAATAATTATTTGAAATAGTTTAATAGCAACTACCATGGACTTTTTATTTTATTTACTGTGGTGATTTTCAAATTTTGATTTCATCCACAATTTTTTAATATGGCGGTGAACTTAGACTTTTTTTTAGACGAACCCTCAGTTATCATGACAGTTTTGAATTGTATGCACGATTTTAAAATATTTTGATTCTTTGATATTTTTGTCTAACGGTTAGGGAATTACAGCCACCTGAATTTCTTTTTAATCTCCATAAAAATAACAAAGGGCAAAATTTTATTGCCTATATATCTGACACCATTCAGTTAAATAAAAATACTCAAGAATAAAAATGTATTAAGATTATGTTTTAAGAGCATAATTTTCATAATGAAATCACATTTTTAATTTTATGCTTGAATTATCATTTCTATAAATGATATGTTCTAAAAACTTCTTAAAAGATTTTATTCTTGAGTTATTTTTTTATACTGAATAGTTTTGGAGAAATAGGCAACTTAAGTGAGGCCCATGTTAATAGGCCTACTAAAAATTAACTTTATTTGAATCTAGCTAAAAAAAGAGAAAAAGTATTAAAGTACTTATTCAACAGTTATTACAATTACGTATACAATTTAAAAATGACATAATAAGGGGGTTCGTATTTAGCATTTTTAAGCTGGCAACTATATTGGATAAATGGTGGATGATATAAAATATTTAAAAACCACCACAGCAAACAAAATAAACTTTTCAATTACTCTTGTTTTTATTGTTTTTTTCATTATTTTCATTATCATTTAACACATTTTTATCAATCACCCTGTATTTTCCAATTTAAACAGTATCCGACTCCCTTATGTTTATAAATATCATTTGTCTGCAACGGTATCCATTTACACAAAACGATGGAACAAGATACTCAAATGCAAAATAAGAGAATGAAACCCTCCGAAACTCGAGCGATATCTTGTTTCATGTTTTTATTTTAACGATTGTTAACAATAAACAATTGTTTAATAATCGTAACAATAAACTTCCATTACTTTTCAATTTTAAAATAAAATATTGTTAGGTAATCTAAAAAACACATGGCTTACGCCTGAGTTATTAAATTATTGAAATAAATTTATTCAAAATAAATTGATGAATTAGTTTAGAATTGAGTGTTATGGAAAAATATTTTCAATTTAAAAACAATTTATTTGTTATGATGGTTTGGAATTCTAAAATAACTGTCAAGCTTTACACAATTTTATAAAATATTCTTATTCTTTCATTGCAAAGTCATTACTGTAACATCTGTTTCCCTACTGTTTTGTTTTGTAATTATGTCATATGTTTTGTGTCTATGCCAGTTGTTGTTTTGTTTACTTCTAATGTTTACGTTTGAATCTCAACTCAACAATAATAGTAGTTAAAAATGTACTTTTTGTTATTCAATTTTATAAATGTTTAAAATATTTATTAACTACAATATCATTTTTTACATGGAAACATAAAAATAATTAATTTGGGGCTCAAACTATAACAACTCTGAGTGTAATAATGTCTTACAACAAACATGTTTTATTATAGTAGGAAATTTGGTTATTTGATTTTTTTATTTGGCAATATAAATAGCGTTTTTTAAGCTTCTTTTAACTTTTTAGACGGTATATTTTTTTAACATAAGGAATAGTAGGAAAGTTTAAAATTGTACGTATTATATATGTACACTCAAAGCTCTAAGCACAATGCGATATAAAAATATATGAGTACCGATTATTTGGTTTATACTAAATGGTCTACTTGACATGTTATTACTAAAACTATTAGTACTGAAGTTTACAAGAATTGGAGTAAGTATAATAGTAAGTATAATATAAGTGTAAAAGAAAGGAAAGGTGTAAAATATTAACAGTGAACCAATACAAATTTGCTATTTACAAAAGCTATGAAAATTAAGTTTCAGTTGTTTATTTTAGTTACAGGAACATATTTTCTTCTTCATAAAGCTCATACTCCAGTTTCAGCTAAGGTTGTCGATTCTAATGGGATATCGGTAGGTAGAATTAGGGAAGGGGAGGAATTGTTACGTTCAAGAGGCTGAACATGAAAATTGAGTCCTCGATTAAAGTGCACGAACCAGAAACTAAAATCGTCTTCTTGGGTGATCCTTCAAAGAAATCCTACCTTATTGGATATAAGAAAACTTGTCCATGGTATAAATATCCATGATATGCACTTGAGTTAAAAATAATATATAATAAAACGCAATATCAGATTTTATGAACAATCTTTTAAAATAATGATTTTTCTAATGTTTTTACTATTAATATTCAATTCAGCAATTCTATTCAGTCTCAATGTAGTAATTTAACGTTAAGATGAATCAGTAGCTAAATGCATGTGTACTGCTAAATTTTAATTAAATCTAAATAAATGGTGGAGAAACTATCAATAACCAACCAATCAGAGTATATATTTCTAATAAGTTCAAAAGTTCAAACAATCCTAGTTCATTCCTATTTTCACTTAATATATTTTGTATTTAGCAATAAATGTAATTACAGCATAATTGAAAACAGGGGTTTTCATATGACTCTTGTTATACCGCTTATTCCGTTTGTTACTCTCGACTTGATTACTTCAATGTTTTGTAGGTTTTATCGTACAGTTTTTTTTTTTCACTTTATTTAAGCATCCCCTGTGTAAATAATTTAGAGGTTTTTAATATGAGATCTCCAATGAGGGCTAGTTTCTCTTCCCATTAGTCTACTGAAAATAAATTGAATTGCATAAGAGATTAGGTACCTTCTGATACCTCTAGAATTTTAATCTTCTGAATCACTTTGGGGATATGTAAAGAATGAGGAATATGAAAAAAATTGAAGAACTTAGACTAGTAATGTAATAAATAGAATAACAATTTCCACTCAAAAAAGGTGTCTGGTTATTTACTAAATAGAATTTAACATTGTATAAATGTTTATAATAGTATAGGTCAACACCAAAATTAAATAGAAAATCATAAAAATTTTGTTGGTTAACGATTAATTGTATACTATAAATGTTTTATGTTTGCATTGTTTTCTCAAAAATGTGTTTGAAAATAAACACCCAGTGCTATTGATGATTCAGCTCTCCCGTAACATTTATAATGAAAACCATCCAACCATCAGGCTCTGTTGGGATTTCCTTTATTCCCGGGATGACTCGTCACCGTTTTGTTGGCATTTGTGTGACATTTGGGCAATGAATCCATCAGAGTCAAACATCGCACAGTACGATTGGAGGAGCAAGTTGTGTTTGTTCAAACACGGTCCACAACTGAAATCTTTGAAGAGGGTAAATTATCAGTGGTATTGACAATGTAAGAGATATTATCACCATCACCATAAGTAAAATTTATTTTTGTCCATTTAATTTAAGTTTGCAGCACTGATTAGTTTTCATACTAAAGATAGAATACTTAACTTATGTAAGGAAATACTTTCTAGTCTTGATCGATTGGTTTTGAAAGCAACGGACTTCACAAGAGTTTTCCAATACAAATCAAATGTAGTATTAGAAATAAAACAATATATTAGTATACAATTGGTCTGGGTGAAAACACCAAAAGTTAAAAGTAGTATTTTTTAGAACTTAAGTGATAAATCAGCCATGAATAATAAAATACTTTTATTGCATAAAACAGACGATTATGGGTTTAAAAGGAAAACAAAACGATTAATTGGGGATTGTTCGTACACAATCTTAGACAAATATTCATACTAAATATAACCTAAATATAGATACATTCCTTGCATTTTCTGAAGCCTCGGGTCTGAATGTTATTTGCAGAAATGAAATTCTCCCTTTCTCGATTGTAAAACACAAAAGAGAAAGATTCAAGAGCTGTAGAGTTACACGATCTCACTTACTGCATTTGTGTGTTGTTTCTTGTATTAGTCAGGGCTATCGATATTTTTACATATAAATGGTCTTTACAAACAACAAAATATCACATTTCGTTTACGGTCGCATTATATAACGACGATGAATGGATATTTTAAACTTGTGATGTCTTATCATAAACACGTGATTACATGCATGAAAATAAATATCATTGTTTAATTTGACATTCCGCCCGTACTGATGATGTAATAAACACGAGTTAGATACGTAAACGGTACAAAATCTTCTTATGCTTTGCCACCTTCTGCGATGAAAATTCATTATTTATAATTGAATTAATTTTTTTAAATTATTTTTTAATGTGAAATCATCGGGTCACACATAAAGCTAAATGTATGTAATGTAACTAACTGTTGCTGATAAAATTGTTTAACTATGACATTCAACTATTGTCTTCTGAGCACTGAAATAATATAAAAAATATAGATGGAAATTCAATGTACGACATGGAACAAAATTTTGTTGACAAAAACTGTTGAGATATATTAATTGAGTGTATTGTCATAATACGGATATTTTTATCGTCCTTAAATTCCATACACTACAAATAAGACTTCTAAAATTGACTCTACTTTATAACAGTCTTAAAGGTGAAGAAAATAAATTAATTGCACCATATAATATTATGAAAAAAAAATTTTCATTTTGTATTAATTTGTGGTTTAAGTTCGACAGTACATTTTTTTACCATGAAGCAATGAGCAAATAAGCGATCACGTTGAGGGGTTGATATTGCGCCGAGGCTTCGAAGAGGGGTGGTTTGGTTTTAGAACCCCCGGGGACATGGCCTCAAGTCCGGACATTAAGGTTAACGATATCACCTATGTTTCGTGTACAAGTTGTCTGTGTTATTGCTGTTTGTAGTGTGTATGTTCTCACCATTGAGGTACACTAAATTTATTTAGTTTTCGTTTAATCTATTATTTTAAACAATAAAAGAAATGAAATTTTTCGTGAGTTGATTCAAATGTTTGTTCTTTAAAATGCAATATTAGCTTTAATTAAATGTAAATTAATAATTAAAATAACCCCACTTTTAAGTACATTTAGAAATTATTTATAATAATTTTATGGGTTTCAATATACTGAGTATGTAATAAATGTTACGAGAGTTTGCTTTTTATTAGTAAGGTTCTGAGAAACAGCAAGAATCATCCGTTAGTAGTTTTACAGAACAGCTTTCGTACCTTAATAACCAACTAAAAATAGCCTCATTACTTGTATAGTTTAGGTTCTATTTAGACTTATGTAATCATTTCAGTAGAAACTCAAAGATGTTTACCAGCAAGCGGTGTCTTGGAATTGACATGCCTACGAACCTGCAAAAGACACAAAACTGTACTATATACTCTCATACAAAATTTTTTGTTTCATTAATAACTTCAATCATAAATAAGAACTTATCCTCTATATTTGTAGGTATCACAACGATCACGCACTACCTAATTTTCATGTAGTTTGTACCTAGTGCATGTAGGCTATGACATCGCAGTCTGTTTCTACTTGCAGCATGTCTCTCAGAAGCAGCGTTATAAAACGTATTATTCAGTTAATTCCTAGATTAAAGTTTAAAAAGAATTAATTTTTAAATAATTTAGTAAATAAATATTTTTATTTAATCGGACATAGCTCAAATAAGGTGATAAATATTCTCGTCAGTATCATAAAACACATTTATTACATACTTATTGTTTAGTTATGTGCTTAAAAAATACAAAAATAATTTTGAAAATATATTTTGGAAACCTGGCTTGTGGTGTCGATCATGTCAGCTGGTGAAGCTTAAGAGAAACAGTAGAGGAGTGAATAAGTTTTTAAAATACAAATATAACCACCAACTTATTATGCGTAACAAATCAGCAAAACAATTTTAAAATATCAAAATTCTTATGGAATATGCGAGAAACGTTCACTAGCTTGTTAGGTAAATAAAACGGGAAATAATTAATAACGAGGTTTAAATATAAAAAAATTGGTTTGATAATCATTTAAATGAAATACATCGATTAGGAATTATACACATTTACTCATTTTAGCAAAGCATTTCATTAAATGTAGTTAAAATACGGTCCAGTAAAACCGTATAATAAAATAACCTCTCGTGGAAAAAATATAGTACTGATTTTCTTTGCTGTTTCATTTTTATTTTTTGAGTTTTTAACCCAAATCTTAAGTTTGCATCCACATATTTCTTGAGATTTCCTAGATGTTTGCCTTAAAACAAAGATGTTTTAAGAATTTCTTTGTATTATGTTCATAACTCCAAAATATTTATTTTTTAGAATTTTATGTAAGGTACTTATCTAAACTAAAACAGATTCTCTGCTAAATAAAAGTAGAAAACATTTACAACTTATTGCATGCATACCCTAAATCTAACAACGAAACTATTTGAAAATTAGCAAAATTTTGCAACTTCTTTTGAATTTCATTATTTATTATTAATTCAATTTTCATTACAACTTTTCATTATTCAAAACCCATAAGAGAGGCTGAAAAAGGTCAAGTAGCAACTACCATGGACTTACTGTGGCGATTTTCAAAAATTTGGAACTCACCCGTAATTTTTCCAATATGGTCGTCAACTTACATAAAATAAAAAAAATCATTTTTGGACTTTTTAATTATTGAGTGTACATTATTTTACTGCATGGTTTTTCTAGATTGTATATGAAATTAAAGTTTACCCCATGCTATTCTTACGAGACTAAAAACTTACTTTTCAATTTAAATTACTGAAGATTTTATGTATAATTATATTTTAGTCTGAATGTTAATGCAAATTTATTTTGGGGCGAACTTCATATTTAGATTCAGTCCCTTCCAAAAATAAACTTATAAATCAGCAAAAAACCCAGTATTATAGGTGTAATTTTTTCCATTGGAAAGTATTGTTTGCCTGTGGGAGAAAAATGGGGGTTAACCGCATTTCAGTTTTGAAAAGATTTCAAATTTACAGAAAATATATTTTTAATACAAAAATTTCAATAATCATAAAAGTTTATATTTTTTTTAGAAAGTAAAACATTTTTAAGCTTCGAGCAGCCAACACAGTAAACACTGATAGGATGATTTATTTTCGAGGTTTTAAACGAACAAGGATTAGGCCTACATACCTTCGAGAAGCTTATACGCTTATAAGTTTTTTTTACCAGAAACCATGAGATGGTTTAAAGTGAGTAGTTATTAATATTAATTAAAGCTATTGAGATAAAATAGGTAGTGATAATTTAATTAAATGAAAATCTAACGATTGAGTAATTATTTTATAAACAAAAATTGTATGATTTGTAATAAAAAATATGTATCATATATCATATTTAGTAAGAGAGTTAGGTATTTAGTTTTTTACTATCATTTAAGTTTTTATTATTATTTAAGTTTTAAGTATTTTATTTTATTTTGGGTGTTTCTACGCCAGTGGCATTTTTTAACGTTTTGACGGGGAACGGTCCAAACCCCAGTCTTGTTACTATCTAACATCGACCAGTTGTTAGAAAGCATCATTAATCAATAGCCCAATGACAAATGGCAACTGGGTCCGGAATCGAACCTTTAAAAAGCTACTAACTTTTCTCAGGATCGAACCGGCAACCTTTGGATTTAAAGGCGAGCACTATGACCACTCAACTACCCATTAAGTTATTTATTTAAAAATAGTCAGTATAATTATAATCTTTGTCCCTGCATACTCGTTATAGGGCCTAATTAGGCTACATTTACTATAGTTGCATTTTTATTCAGTAAAGCACACATCAAATCAAATACGTTTGGAGATGAACTTTTTATAGAATACGTTGTTCCTTCCTCAGGTAAAACTCCAAACTAATTAAATGGTTAATTTTTTACTCCAAATTAAATTAGTAGTAGCCTTGTTGTATTTTTTTCTATTTCATTTCATTTATTCATTCCAACGGGTTCCTATTACATAAATTAACAATTTGTTTCTATGATTGTCGATGGGGTCAGGTCTTAGATAATAAAAAATAAGAAGAAAGTTGTCACAAGCCTAGCGAATGTCCAAAATTATTTCATAATAACATAAACATCTAATCAGCAAAACCTAATAATTGTGTGCACCATCAGCATTGAGCTATACCTTGTATCGTTTTGTATCGTTGGTCCTTCAAAAGCTATTAAACAGAGTGTAATTCATTCCGAAGCTGTATGGTAAGTAATTAATTAGAGCAGATGCAGCATGTGCAAAATTTACATTTTTATACAAAAGAACAGTAATTTAATCAGTAGACAACAAAGCGGCATGGTATCAACAGCAGAACACTAGCGAAGGTTTGGTTTGTTGTAGGGGGTGGGAGGGGTTGGATCCCTGAAAGGGTGGTTAAGGGGGGGGGGGGTGAGAAGGGCAAATAGTGAAGAGCTTCTAATCCGGGCTTGTCGGTTGGTGTTGTTGGACAGTTGTGTTGAAATACTGTTAGGAGGGGATTAATTTATATTCATTGATTTCATTATTGCTTATTATGATTGTTGGGCTCTTAATTGTTAGTTTCATTTAAGGTCAAAGAAGTAATGTGACAATACCTAGGTTCTATTGGAATATGATAATAGATAGGAAATAATTGGTTTTGTACAACTAAACATAAATTTTTTATAACAATGCAGTACAATGTACATTGAAATTTGTAATGTGCATTGTACATTGTTGTGATGAATATTACAAATACGTTTCACCCCAACTGTCAGTTTGATTATATTGTAAAAAATTAATTTTTAAAATTGGCTTTAACTGTTGTTTTAGAATTTTTACTAACTTTTATATTTTATAAAGAATTTCAAAGGAATACTATTGTGATAAAGCTTATTTATTTTCAAAAGGTTGATCGGTCAAATTTATTCTTTTCAGCGTCCCTAGTGTTAAAAACTGAGGGACTGTAATAGACAAGATAACGAAGTCAATTCAATAATACGATTCAAAATTATATGGCAGATCAGGGATTAGTTAAAAACAACAAAACTACCACGAATCTTGTCTGTCGGGCTAACGATATACCAACCTCTCCGACTAAGTGATATATAATTTATTTAAAATTACAACAAAGTATTTAAAGTAAACAAGTAATATTTTTTATTTTAATGAAATAGTGGTACTATCTTACTCTTTTCTTATAATGTGATACTAACCAAAACTTTTTCGTAATAAAATTTTGTATCATTCGATTTGTGAGTACGAAGAAATTCTAAACGTAACTAGAATTAATTAGCATTTTTATTTCTATCCAGTTCAAGTTTTGTTAAAAAATGTGTTGCGTTGCAAATAAGAACAATATCCCGTGTTTAATATACCAACAAACGACAATCCTGGATGCCATTTCAAACAAGGGGTGAAATGGTGTTAGAGAGAAAGAGAATATTTAGAAAGTGAAAATGAGTAAGAGAAAATATTTGAGAAACAAAATTTGTGTTTATTGAACCGTCTGAGTAAAGTCAAATCTCATGTATTTTCGTTTTGTGTTTTTGTATACATAAAAATTGAGGGTTAGTATTATTTTACAGTTGGCCGCCATATTGGAAAAATGATGAACTTTTAAAATATTGATATCATAATATTTTCAGAACAAAAAGTCTACTGGGGTTACTTTTTAATCTTTTATCGTTGACATTGGTAGTAAAACTGACAAATAACACTCTATTTCTTATTTAATTTTATGTAAGTAAAAAACTTTTAAAATAATTCTGTTAATAAAGATTAAGAGCTGTTGGATGAAATGCGTATTCACACGAAAGTGAAATGTTGTACGAAACTTCAGTGGTACGTAAACTGTTGAAGAACTCTCATATAAATCAAGAAACACTCAAACAGCTGAGCCCTGAAGGAGACAACCTTCCCTCTTGCTCTTGAGACATGTGTATCACATATCTATCTTTCTCCCTCTTAAAGTCTGTTTAGGTTTATTTTACAGAACAAGTGTTCCTAAACATGTTACACTAAAAATCTCATTTCCTCTAGATTTATTTAATCTGAAATATTCATAAAATTTGTATGCAAATTATTTTGTTTCCTCCTGCAATAACAACATTGAGAAACATTATCAGTAGTCTACTGTAAACAAATGAGATTACGACAAATAAAGAGTAGGCTGGGGCTATTTAAAGTAATAGATTCTGGGGAATATTTCAACTTAATTTTTTGCACGTTCAATTTATGCAAAAAAAATTAAATTAAATTAATTTAAAAAAATTATGCAAAGTTACTTATTAAATTATAATTTGCTTTTTTCAAGTGCAATAACTATTAACCTAATTGTTTAATTTTTGTAAAGTGCTTACGCAAATTATTATACTTATAGAAAAAATTATATTATGCTAAAATTAACTGTACAAAAACAAGTGATAGACAAAATTTTTAAAGAAGTACAGCAAAGTTTGCTTAACATGAGAATTTCATTGTGCGGGAAAGCCCTTCAAGTGGGACAAAGAAATGGCCAAGTTTTTGTCGAGTTGAGACGAGTAATTGGTTTTCCATCTAATTTATTTTCAGTTGTGGGGCTGTTTTAACTTTGAATAAAAGTATTTTTAGTATATTATTATAAATAACACGCATAAACCGCACTGAAAAACAAATTTCTCCATGAAGACTGACAGGTTTTCGCATAAAAACAACAGAATTTCATTAAATAATGAAACAAATTTCCATACTAATTGAAAACATATAATTTACTAGAGTTAAGGTATTGACAGGTTTATGCCTTAAATAAATTTATACCTTAAATTAAGGTATTTAAGGTATTGACCATATTTTGATGTACTTTTTCAACTAAATTGGCCTACCTACTCTGAGCATTATCAGGCCAAAAAATAAATTTGGAACATAAGTATGACATCAAAAGTACTATAATACACTTAAAGTTCTGAAATTAAATTTAACTGGCTACTGATAGTACTACTAATTAATAAAATACCTACAAAAATACGATAAACAATTTTTACTGTTTAAATTTTTATTTTTATTTACAGGACATTTTCAGGCACATAAAACCCAACCGGGAATAAATGGCCTTTGAAATACTTAAAAACTACTATACCGGTTTGTAATCTCACAATAGACATTGTTATAACTGAATAAAAATTATATAATTTTTACTTACTTACATGCTTTGTTTTGAATTTATTTATATTAAAATAAACATAACATAGTCACATATGTAGTTTTAATTTTGATTTGTATAGTTAATTGCTCAGTATGGTCAACAATAGAAAAACAGTTGACGTTGTCAAACAATGGTTATAAAATATTAAAATATGACCACGATAATAGTGAAATAATTATTGACATACCCTAAAAACTACGATTTTAGGCTACAATATAAGTATCCAATTTATTTTAGGACAATAAGGATTTAAAAACTCGCATTCTATTACCTTCAAGCCATAATCGGAAAATAAAAGACATAATATTCGAAAAGACACATCCAAGACGGCGGGAGCGGGGAGTATCTCTAGAGACATTGA
The DNA here is from genome assembly GCA_030545055.2 of Neoaliturus tenellus. NCBI lineage: Eukaryota > Metazoa > Arthropoda > Insecta > Hemiptera > Cicadellidae > Neoaliturus > Neoaliturus tenellus. The sequence continues at coordinate 59,985,830 of CM061536.1, read as the reverse complement.
TAACCACTGCATTCGGTAACTTTATCATCCCTCTGGGGCAAGGGATGTTTATGTCAAGTATTTATTGGATAACTTTGTATAAAGGAGACGATAAACTATGTTGAGCAACAATTAGCTATTTGAATTAAAACTAAATGTTTAAAGTTGTATCATTCCTAATTAGTGTTCTAAATTACCGATTTATACTATAGTAACAATACTTAGTGCCTTTTGTTGAAGCTTCGATGGTTCATTAAAAAAAGATAACTTACTTTGTAATTATGAAGAATAATCAAATAGTGCTTAGCGTAAAATGGAAGTTTAGATGGGTAACTAAATATAAAGTCTGGCAACAATTTACCGGCTCCACGTGTTAAATATTTACCCCATTAGGCTACAGACCACGTTTTTGAATTTCCATTTGCTTGTAGGAATGTTTTGTGCAACTAATTTACCCTTATTTTAGGTATTTTAGTTTTAAATCCCATTACAATTTGTTTATTCCATGAGTGTTATTTTTGTTCACTTGTTATGGTGATATTATATTATTAAATCTCTTTTTTCCAATTAAAAAATGCTGTGCCTGACCACGCTGTGTTGTTCATTAAATCATGTTATTGTTGCAACAAAAATCATAATATTTAATTTCGTGGTTAAAAAAAACTAATAATAATAAAAGCGGTTCACGCCTGCATGCTGTATTTCATCGGAACTGTCTATTTATACAACATTTGGAGTATAGTTTTTTCGGCTTTCGCTAAACTCGAAAGAAAGGTAGATGATGATTTCCGTTTTTCCCAACCCAACTATTGTAATAATGGATTTCCTACAGATTACTCTAAAAAACGTAAGTGTATGAGCTTCGTAGAATATAACATGTGGTGCATAACAAAATATTAATCCAAAGGTATTTAATATTTAAAAACCTCACAATTTAAAACGCAGATCACAATTATATACTTGTCATTATAACCGTCAAATTCCAACCTGAACAAAGACAAAGAGCCACAAAGTAATATTAAAATTGCCGGCTTGACGATGAAGCGATAAAGGAATACGGCCGCTTCGCCAGAACCATTTACGGGGCGAGGGGGCTGGTGATGGTGAAGGGGGGAGGGGGTACGTAATGAAAGGCATAATAAGGTTATTATTGAAGCGTTCCCCGTGGACGTCACTGGAAAACTGGCTTTTAGATTTTTTACTAAATTCTCTTGCTCTTAGACACAGTTTCTACACATTGTGGCAGTGGATCTTGGATGATAATAAAAAGTCTTAGATAACAATATAAATATACAAGCGGTTGCCCGTCAAGGCCTGGTCCCTAATTGCGTTTTTATTTTATTTCTTTTTTATCTCTACATTTAAAAATCTATATAGAGCAATGTAATCTTCTACATTTCAGAATGATATTAAATCACTGAGTGTGTGCGGAACAACTACGAGCAATAAGAACTACCACGTTAAATGTCAACCCCGTAGGATCTATAATAACTTTAAGATTAAGTAGGCCGGAGCCATAAAGGAAATCTGCAGAACCGTTCTTAGCAAGTACCTATGAGCAAAGAGGAATGCCAAATTTTAACATCGTAGGTCCCATAGTTTTTCATATTCGTGGTTGCCTTATTTCGTACAAAAATTGGCCATAACAATAACATTAGGTAAAAACTTTGAAGCCCTGTGTGGCGGAGCTTTGATGGAATTTTGCCAAACCGTTTCTTAGTGAGCATTTTTTAGCAAAGAACAATCCATGCTATCTGACAAATTTAAAAGAGATAATTATTAAACCAAATAAAGCCCACTGCATAATGAGCTCTTAAAGATATATGAGTCGCATATATCTTACAGGGTCTAGGCCAATAAGAGCTCGGCATTTCACGAATGCGGTTTTATAATAAAAATCACGTTATATGCACATCATGGACATCACATGATGTTCCAGTTTTTTTATGTGCCTAGCTTCAAAAGAGTGTTATCTAATATGATTGTGAATGACAATTCTAAAATGACATGTAACGTGTTTTAATTTATTTTTAGAGTGATTTACGAAAATTTAAGATGGTCATAGATAAAGTAGTGAATGCAATGATTGTACTCTGCCTTTAAGCTACTCGTGAGTTATCTAGAGCTCACTCTTGGCTTAAACGCCTTCATAATACATTGTTTGCATATTCTAATAATTGTATTGTTTCGTAAAAGTAAATACAGAATAGTGGAAAATTAGCTTTATTACCTTTTGAAACTCGCCAGAGCTTCGCTTCGAAATTTACTATGCTATCCTACTGGGTTTGTCTTTTTACTAATGGGAATATTTTATATATCAAGATTCAAAAAGCATACAAAAAATCTGTGATTTTAAAGAAAGTAGGATTAGGCAATGTTAGGGAACTGATGTTAGGGGGACTGTATTAATTGGACAAACTGGGCAAGCTAGGCCTAGTATTATCTTTAAATTTAAATCCTTTTTTACACACATTCATTTATCCAAGCACAGATATTATATAGTATCAAATATCAATAGTATTCAATAAACAAGATACATACGAAAAATATAATTTCAATAAAAATTAATTATAAAATACATTTCATGAAATGTTCTATATGTAAAATACCAAAGAAAACGTTTTTTTCGAATGAAACCTAACCATATTATGTTTAACCATTAACTGAGTTTAATTATTCCTTTTCAAGTTTATTAAAATAGATTAAAAGTTAGTGACTTATTACTTTTGTTTTAATACGTTAGAGTTAACTATTCCCTGGTTTTGTGATTCAATATGAATACCTTTGTTACAAACTTGCACTAGATAAAGACTTACATTAAATAATCATATTCACTGAACAATATCTATACCCCATATTAGTAAACCGAGCATAAACTATGTAAATTATTGTCCATATAAAAACATACTGCCTGTTACTAAACTTTAAATTTTTGAAATGTATTACATGATATTTATTACATGTCTCTAATTAAAAACACACCAATAACTAATAATTATTTTTATCAAATATTTTTCAAATCATATAAATCAATAGAGCAATATCATACAACAGGCCCATACCCGATAGCCTTATGCAGGTTTGCATGGAGGGATGTTTCCCTCCCGATCGCGGGGGGGGGGGGGGGTGAAGGCAGTTTCTGAGCAGAATATTGAGAGAATTGCGTTACCATCTATCTGCACCAACGTGACTCTCATGAAAATGCCCGGCTAGGCGATATTAAAATCAGGTTTGGAACACGATTTATTTGAAAAATATGCTTATATCTACCATTAATAGGGAAGCTGTGATATACTTATGTGTTGAATGTTGAGGTAAAAATTTGGGTTTATTTTAAGTATGAATAAGGGATATTGATTATAGATTTTTACTGACTATTTTGTTTAAATTCTTTTTGAATTATACTTTTTTTAAGTTTTTAATTAAATATTATTTTAGAGCTTTAAATAATAATTTTTGTAAGGCAGAAGTCAGAATTAGTTTATAGATAAGTAATTGATAGTAAATTATATTTGACTTTGCATAGGACAAAAGTTGTGGCTGAGTCATAAGTACTTACATTAAAATAAGATTGTTTGACATTGGAAAGAACCGAAGTATTGATTACGATGGACAACGAGTGCATAATGAACCAAATAAGGAAGAAAATAGAGTTTGGTTGAAGATACATAGGTAAAAGAAAGTTTTTTTAAACATTGATCACACGGAAGAAGTATACTGGGTTTGTCTGTATACTTTTTTTTTACTTTGTAGTTACTCTTAAAGCATTACAGGATTATTTCTAATTTCCGTATACAAATTAATCATATTATGAAAGATTTTACTTGATTTACTGAAAAACTATTAATTGTACAGTGTACAATGTTCAAAAATATGTAAAATATACTTAAGTTGATTATTAAAATGCATTCAATTAATTGTACCCTAATTAAGAGAGCTTCCATTACTTGAGTTCAACCTAGTTTCTAAAGGACAAAACCAAATATGATATATATATATTTGAACACAATATAGTAATGTAATTGGAAAAAAACTAGTACATCGTAAGCTGCAAATGTTGTCGGATGATAAATCGAACTCAAAGCCAAACAATTTTACAGTTTAAGAACCCAGAAATCAATTAGGAATCATTGAGCATCTCTATACATTATTATAACATCTTTTGAATGGCGTAATCCAACAACAACCACATTGACGTTCCAAATACAGAGGGCTGTTGAATGGATGGTAATTGATATTGGGATGAATTGTTCCCTACCTGTTCTTGTTACGTCACAATCTGTCAGCTGCATTGTCCTCTCCCCACCCCTCCCCCTCTCATCATACCCCCTCCACCTATACTTCTTGTTACAACAGCCTGTCTATACTGGGAACAACGAGGTGCAGTGCACCATTAGTTTGTAAGAGGTCTATGAAATGTAGAAGGCAAACCGAATTGGTTTCATCTTAAACACTTCTTTATACATAACTGAAAACAACTAGTTTAGTCTGTACATTTTGGAATTTGTGGATGAATAAAAACAAAGAATGAATCTTCTTGAGTTATTTGAATTCCAGATTATTATACATTTTATGATATATTTAAATACAAGTTAAAAATTAGTTTAAACATAAATTCACTGTAAGAGCTGCATAATCTTAATGCAGCATGGAAAATTAATTATCTTTGTTTATTTAGCCTATCAACAGTAATATTAAACACATCTTGTACCTTGAAGATATTTTTTTGTTTTGTATTTTTGGTAACATGATTTAGTAAAAAAACTAAAAAAAGTAACCATGATAAAAAATGTATGCTAACTAAATATTTAAAAATATATAATATCTGAATTACTCAAACAAATACGGGTTTTATGAGTATATTGACAGGACTTCAAAACTGTACACCTTTTTCACTGGTCAAAATGATTTATTATAAATTTGTAAGCTTAAGTTGAACAACTTTTTACCAAACTCTTTTAAATGTACTGGACAACTTTAAGGAAGCTACTCATTTAGAAGAAATCCTGATACTTTTCAACGTCAGAAAACTTACTCTTACAGTATTTCTCAAATAAACACTTCCAAAAATGAATAATCTAATAAAAATACCCTTACAAATTAACCTACCATGTAAATAATAACTTAAATGCAGATAAAGATAAACCAAGATTTGACTTTAAATTGTGTGCTCGTTTCATTTAGTCAAAACAAAATTACCTAAGCAAGCAAAGATGGACAGAACTAAAGGAGTCAGAAATGGCCCATTAACTGTGTTGTTTGCTAAACGTACCACCGCTTACTTTCCAACCTTTTTGGCACTTGGGTAGAACCGTGTTATCCTTAAAAACTACTGTAATGTTGTTTTTAGTTGAGAAATAATATTTTTTTAAATTTTACTTGTTGTATGAATAAAAAGAATTGGAAAGTACGTTTACGCAAACGAATTCATATTTAGTGACCATATAACAAAGTGAAATCTAATCAACAGCTAACTTAAAAACGTTCAAAGCATTTTTTTATGTTTTAAAAACATTATCTAAATTATTCTTTTCAATAATATGCAATAGCATGGACATTTTTTACTATGCAGTGTAAAATCCAATTGTAGCTGCTGCTAATAAAGTATTATCATTCTATTATTGGCAATCCTAGGAAGAGAAAAATGTTAGTAGCTCAAAATAATTTTTGTTTGATTATGTTTGTTCACATATTGTCGTCTTATTTTGTGTATTGATTGAATTTAACTAAACATTCACACTACGTTCGTTTCCAATAGTCACAATAACTTGTGACATTATTACGAATTCTTACGTCTAATCCCAGGATCTACTTAAAACTGCTGTACTAATTAAAGCAAACCTTGGAGACTTTTTTGTTGTTATTGCATTTCAAATTTAATCATTGGCTAAATTTCAACAAAAGACGGGGAAAATGTAAGTTAATCGAAAACCTTGGTCTTGGACTTAATCTCATGTAAGACTTCAGCCCTCCCTTACAACAATCGATCCCTGTTAAGCAGTTGTAAACGAGCCTTTGAACGTGTAACACCCTATAATCCTCTCCACACGTGTAAAACATGATGTAAAATTAATCCCCATCATCTTGCAAGGTTTTACAACGCCCCTGGATCGAGCTCTTAATACTTAGTACAACATTAGGCCTATGTTTTTCTAAGAAATATTGTCATAAGCGTACTTAGTTCAAAATTGCTTTGAAAAAATTATTTTTTATTTGATTTTTACTTTTGATATTTTTAATATCAAGGACCACTAACAATGAGTTTTATTTAAAAAATAAAAGAAGTGTTTTCTATTTCCCAAAAATATTATTGGTTGGAAGAATGAACGTGGCTAATCCAAATCAATGCGAATTTTATCAATGGCTCTTACATGATTCATATTCTAACAGAAGTCTCGTTGCAATCAATACAAAATAGAATTATACATATTTTTATAGTAGTTTTAAAGTAAATACCACAGTACCTACTTACAGAACCTTACCATTTTAAATAATATCTTAGGGTATGTAAAAGTTGTATTATGAAAAGTTTAATTTTAAATATAAAGAAGTTCTAAAATATGTAAGACCTATTTAAAATAATATTTTAATATATTATCACTATATGTAAAATTGAGCAAGTGATATAAAGATATTTTATCATTCTGCAAGATATCAGCCTGTTTTTGTTCTCTAAATAGTACCAAAACCGTTTACTTTTTGTCCTAGGACTGAAAAATCAGCTGGAATATTTTTCATGCCCTAGGACTGAAAAGTCAGCTGTGTGATATATGTTATTTATTCATTTCTATACAGAACAGTGAGATTCAAACGTTAAAAAAAAGCATTATTTTTAAACATAGTAACGTAAACAGCAGATTACTTTGTAAATATAACCTCGAAAGTACAACTTTTTAGTTAATATTTTTAACGATTAAAAGTGGGAATTCCGCATTATGATAAAAAAAAACGTTGTGTTGTTCATCACTTGGATAAAAAGTGTTTTATTAGGGTTTAATATTTTTTTTTACTCTACGCCTCGTTATAAAACACATCTGCGCACCAAAAAGACCCACTTTTGCTCCTAGTGATGAAAACTACTATTATTTCTTTCACAGTATTCAGTATATTAATAGGTAAGCATTGTCTTTTCCTCCCGTTTTCTCGTCTTGTGTGTATAGTACTGTAGAACAAACCTGCGCATACCGTTAGAAAGGCATCGTCCTGTAGATTAACATAATTATAAACAAGACCAATTCCCAGGACTACAGCCTAAAGGCTTTTAATGTCCCAATGTTAATTTTAAGGAATAAGGGTAACTGATTGAATAATAGGTAGCTTTTTTAATAACTAATACAGTACTAGAACAAGAAAATGAACAGGTATTTCAGCTGTAAAATACTTTATAACTAATTATTCATGAACTGAAATTTTGGTTGAACGTTTATCAGAGATTGATCTATACTTAATTTAAAAATGTAAAAATGGGTCTTTTCAATGCATTTCTAAAATTTAAATCATAGGACATAATTAGGTTAAAGGAAACGGAAGGAAATACCCTAACAGAGGTTTGTTTAAGTTTATGGAATATTTATAATATTATTCCAAGGCCTTTAAGATAAAAAAAAAACAGAGATGGATCCCAAACTTTAAATAGAAATATTTAAGTTTAAACATAAGTTCATATACATAAAAAAGTTAGAGGAATTTCATATAGTGGGAACTGCAGTGAGCGGGCCGGCCCCGAAAGGGACAAAGAAAGCTCCAAGTTTTTCACGAGTTTGCTTCGTAAATTGGTTCCAGTCTATTTATTTTTCATCCCAAGCCGGGGTTACTTTCCGTAATGAAAATGAAACCCAGTATACGGACTGCGCAGCGAAATACACCAGTGGTGCTTACAATTTACAATACAAGGTAAATTTAAATTGAAAATAGTAAATTGTTACCCTATTATATGTTAGTTTATATGGGGCTGGTAGTCATGATGTAAAAAAAACATAAAATGTATAATGTCACAAAAAATAAGGAATATTGTCAAAAGTTTATGATTTAAATTATTGTATTGGGAGTTTTAGGATATTTATAACATACCCTCTAAAACCCCTTAACTTTAAATAACTTGGAACATATTTATTGATCTCTTCATATAAAAATGTTTGTTTAAACTAAAAAACCCTACTAATAGGTGTTTCGAAGCGATGAATTGCAGTTTCGCAACAAACCTTATATAATGAAAATTTAAATACTTGTTGACTTTAATTAAAGGTGATTCAAACCCAGGTTTAATGACCAATACAAAGTTGTTCAAATAACCTCAAAGTGTAAAGATCTTAATCTTAACCATTTTCTCTTAACATTTTACTAAGTACTAAAAATAAAAAGATAAATTTGTAAGTTTTGTTTATAATTCACAATAGTTATATTATAACATTATATATTTAACTGGCTGGGTAGCTAAGTGGTTAAAGAGCTCGCCTTTGAATCTGAAGGTAGCCGGTTCGATCCTGAGAAAAGTTAGTGCTTTTTGATGGTTCGATACTGGACCCAGCTGCCTTTGGTCATTGGGCTATTAATTAATGATCCTGACAAATAAAACAGCTGATATTTGTCAGTAACAAAGCTACACCTCATCTGATCCATCACAATCATCACACTCACCCCTTCAGTCATACTCACCTTAAAATACGCACCACAGAGTGCGTCGGTGTTTCAAATAAAAGTATAAAGTATAAAAAGTAAAGTATTTACCGTTTATAAATGATGGTTTTCATTTTCATCCCACGAAAAATCACTCCATTTACCTGAAAAAGAAGGAAAAATAACGTCATTTACTTTTGAAAAACTCTTTTGAATAACGTAAAATTTAGGCCAAATTACAATGAAACTATATTTTTAACAAACCTTAATGCATCAAATATTTCATAAAGGCTCATAACTACAAAAATACCTGTAAAAATTTACCGGCATTTCCTGACAACTACTTATATAAAACAATTTTTGCCGATTAAAATGTTTACCAAACTAGATTTGAAATCTGTCTACATATGACATTATATTAGAGTAAAGACACTAATGTAATTAATGATGACATCGGTGGCCTAATGCAAAGTGCGATTGTCACTCCCCCGTTATGAATCGGCTGATGTATGGACGAATCAGTTTTGATTAAAACACCCCTAATGGATATTAACGAAGGTTGGGGTATCGTGGATATTTACAAGTTACTTTCTGTTTTTAGGGTATTTCACCTTCGGTTCGTAAGCAATGTTTTATATTGTTTGATTGAATATTTTAATATTAGAGAGATTAAAGGATTGTTTCCCCATTCTTTTCTTATTTTTATCCTATTATATTTAAATCGTGCTGTTTTATCTTTACAAGGTCCACAACCCCGAAAAATACATTTATTTTGATTATGAAGACCATAATTATAAACCAATTAAACTAATTGGCAACTTCATTTTTCTAATCAAACGCTTTCGTACTAAAAAAATATATCTTGAAGTGGCAAAACAAACACTGGAATTAGTCTAATTATAATTAACAATATTAAAGGTTTGTATTTACTCTAAATCACAAGACTGCTTAGTCGAAATATATATCTGGCACCTTTACTGTATTTGTATTTGTATTTTTGTATTTTGTGTCTATCTACGCCAGAGGCATTTTTTAACGTTTTGACGGGGAACGGTCCAAACCCCAGTCTTGTTACTATCTAATATCGACCAGTTGTTGGAAAGCATCATTAATTAATAGCCCAATGACAAATGGCAACTGGGTCCGGAATCGATCTTTTAAAAAGCTACTAACTTTCCTCAGGATCGAACCGGCAACCTTTGGATTCAAAGGCGAGCACTATAACCACTCAGCTACCCAGCCAGTTATGCTGCCAAAACCATTAGCTACCCACTGTACTATGCATACCGTGTTTCATTTTTAAAAATATAATTTAACACCATTTTCTGATAAACTTATTATTTTGTTGTTGTTATGCCACCCTAAAAAACCTTTTCCAAACACTCTTTAATTATGGATTTGCGAACGGCAGAAATTAGGTATGGAAGTGTGAATATTGTTTTAATGTAATATTACACACTTCTAGGTTAAAAAAAAATAAACTGTTAATAGAAGAATAATTTATGGGGGTTATACAGTATTAACAAACTGTGGTAACAATAATTGATCCCCGATTGGTCACAATCTAGGTGTTCATCTTTTATTACAATATACAACTCAACAATATCATATCCCACAGTGCGATTTGTTATTACCCTGGACTTATGATATAGAAACTACGACGCCTAGATAAGGAGGTATTTAGAGACCAGGGGCAGCGTCAGAGAGGAATACTGATCCTTGTCACGTGACCCACTGCAAGCTTGCCAACATTACTAAACTTATCTATTTAAATTGTGTTTGAATCTTATTTTTTACCTTGTATTGAATTCAAATAGACATTTGTACTCTCAAAACTTGAATTTATATTACAAAGTTCACTTATATTTCAAATCAATCAATTGTACAGAAATTAATTATTAATATTGACCCCATTTAGTTTTGTAGAACTTTACCGTAAATAAATGTTGGATTTAGTATTGTGTATTATTCAATATATAAAACCCTTATGGATCTAAATTTTCATCTTGCTGTCTATAGTAATTAATAGAGAATAAATCATTTTATTATTCATATTTATTTAGGGTGTTTACAAAGTTTTTTTTCTGAAAAATTCATTTGTGTGATAAAGGTTAGTAACAAATATAAACTAATAATGACTTGCCGTTAGGAAAATACAAATTATTATGTGTAAAAGCAAAATAATGGGTAGCAGCCAAACGAAGCATTTAAGCCCATGTATGTATAATATATTTTACATTGTCAAAGTAAGGAAAAAAACCCCAAATTTTTCCTGGTTGTTTTAAACAAACTGTATATGATAGTTGTATTAAAAGTCTCGTGTGAAGCTCCTTTAATTTTCTAGCCTCTACTGACGATAAATCCAACCTAAAATGATATATAAATTTATCGATTCATTGCTTTTCCACTATTTGAAGAACTTTTTAAGTGTT
>CM061536.1:59936115-59974703 GCA_030545055.2 Neoaliturus tenellus | reverse complement strand
CTTTCACAGTATTCAGTATATTAATAGGTAAGCATTTGTCTTTTCCTCCCGTTTTCTCGTCTTGTGTGTATAGTACTGTAGAACAAACCTGCGCATACCGTTAGAAAGGCATCGTCCTGTAGATTAACATAATTATAAACAAGACCAATTTTCCCAGGACTACAGCCTAAAGGCTTTCAATGTCCCAATGTTAATTTTAAGGAATAAGGGTAACTGATTGAATAATAGGTAGCTTTTTTAATAACTAATACAGTACTAGAACAAGAAAATGAACAGGTATTTCAGCTGTAAAATACTTTATAACTAATTATTCATGAACTGAAATTTTGGTTGAACGTTTATCAGAGATTGATCTATAGTTAATTTAAAAATGTAAAAATAGGTCTTTTCAATGCATTTCTAAAATTTAAATCATAGGACATAATTAGGTTAAAGGAAACGGAAGGAAATACCCTAACAGAGGTTTGTTTAAGTTTATGGAATATTTATAATATTATTCCAAGGCCTTTAAGATAAAAAAAAAAAAAAAAAAAAAAAAAAAAAAAAAAAAAAAAAAAACCAGAGATGGATCCCAAACTTTAAATAGAAATATTTCAGTTTAAACATAAGTTCATATACATAAAAAAGTTAGAGGAATTTCATATAGTGGGAATTGCAGTGAGCGGGCCGGCCCCGAAAGGGACAAAGAAAGCTCCAAGTTTTTCACGAGTTTGCTTCGTAAATTGGTTCCAGTCTAATTTATTTTTCATCCCAAGCCGGGGTAACTTTCCGTAATGAAAATGAAACCCAGTATACGGACTGCGCAGCGAAAAACACCAGTGGTGCTTGTATACAAGGTAAATTTAAATTGAAAATAGTAAATTGTTACCCTATTATATGTTAGTTTATATTGGGCTGGTAGTCATGATGTAAAAAAAAAAAAAAACAAAATGTATAATGTCACAAAAAATAAGGAATATTGTCAAAATTTTATGATTTATATTATTGTATTGGGAGTTTTAGGATATTTATAACATACCCTCTTAAAACCCCTTAACTTTAAATAACTTGGAACGTATTTATTGATCTCTTCATATAAAAATGTTTGTTTAAACTAAAAAACCCTACTAATAGGTGTTTCGAAGCGATAAATTGCAGTTTCGCAACAAAACCGTATATAATGAAAATTTAAATACTTGTTGACTTTAATTAAAGGTGATTCAAACCCAGGTTTAATGACCAATACAAAGTTGTTCAAATAACCTCAAAGTGTAAAGATCTTAATCTTAACCATTTTCTCTTAACATTTTACTAAGTACTACAAAATAAAAAGATAAATTTGTAAGTTTTGTTTATAATTCACAATAGTTATATTATAACATTATATATATTTACCGTTTATAAATGATGGTTTTCATTTTCATCCCACGAAAAATCAGTCCATTTACCTGAAAAAGAAGGAAAAATAACGTCATTTACTTTTGAAAAACTCTTTTGAATAACATAAAATTTAGGCCAAATTACAATGAAACTATTTTTAACAAACCTTAATACATCAAATATTTCATAAAGGCTCATAACTACAAAAATACCTGTAAAAAATTTACCGGCATTTCCTGACAACTACTTATATAAAACTATTTTTGCCGATTAAAATGTTTACCAAATTAGATTTGAAATCTGTTGACATATGACATTATATTAGAGTAAAGACACTAATGTAATTAATGATGACATCGGTGGCCTAATGCAAAGTGCGATTGTCACTCCCCCGTTATGAATCGGCTGATGTAATGGTATGGACGAATCAGTTTTGATTAAAACACCCCTAATGGATATTAACGAAGGTTGGGTATCGTGGCTATTTACAAGTTACTTTCTGTTTTTAGGGTCTTTCACCTTCGGTTCGTAAGCAAATGTTTTATATTGTTGATTGAATATTTTAATATTTAGAGAGATTAAAGAATTGTTTCCCATTATTTTCTTATTTTTATCCTATTATATTTAAATCGTGCTGTTTTATCTTTACAAGGTCCACAACCCCGAAAAATACATTTATTTTGATTATGACGACCATAATTATAAATCAATTAAACTAATTGGCAACTCCATTTTTCTAATCAAACGCTTTCGTACTAAAAAAATATATCTTGAAGTGGTAAAACAAACACTGGAATTAGTCTAATTATAATTAATAATATTAAAGGTTTGTATTTACTCTAAATAACAAGACTGCTTAGTCGAAATATATATCTGGCACCTTTACTGTACTATGCATACCGTGTTTCATTTTTAAATATATAATTTAACATCATTTTCTGATAAACTTATTATTTTGTTGTTGTTATGCCACCCTAAAATAACCTTTTCCAAACACTCTTTAATTATGGATTTGCGAACGGCAGAAATTAGGTATGGAAGTGTAAATATTGTTTTAATGTAATATTACACACTTCTAGGTTTAAAAAAATAAATAAACTCTTATAAGAAGAATAATTTATGGGGGTTATACAGTATTAACAAACTGTGGTAACAATAATTGATCCCCGATTGATCAAAATCTAAATGTTCATCTTTTATTACAATATACAACTCAACAATATCATATCCCACAGTGCGATTTGTTATTACCCTGGACTTATGATATAGAAACTACGTCGCCTAGATAAGGAGGTATTTAGAGACCAGGGGCAGCGTCAGAGCAAGGTTCGTATATAGTGACTGATCCTTGTCACGTGACCCACAGCAAGCTTGCCAACATTACTAAACTTATCTATTTAAATTGTGTTTGAATCTTATTTTTTACCTTGTATTGAATTCAAATAGACATTTGTACTCTCAAAACTTGAATTTATATTACAAAGTACACTTATATTTCAAATCAATCAATTGTACAGAAATTAATTATTAATATTGACCCCCTTTAGTTTTGTAGAACTTTACCGTAAATAAATGTTGGATTTAGTAATGTGTATTATTCAACATATAAAAACCTTATGGATCTAGATTTTCATCTTGCTATCTATAGTAATTAATAAAGAATAAAAGAGAATAAATCATTTTATTATTCATATTTATTTAGGGTGTTTACAAAGTTTTTTTTCTGAAAAAGTTTATTTGTGTGATAAAGGTTAGTGGAAAATATAAACTAATAACGACTTGCCGTTAGGGAAATACAAATTATTATGTGTAAAAGCAAAATAATGGGTAGCAGCCTAACGAAGCATTTAAGCCCATGTATGTATAATATATTTTACATTGTCAAAGTAAGGAAAAAAAACACCAAATTTTTCCTGGTTGTTTTAAACAAACTGTATATGATAGTGGTATTAAAAGTCACGTGTGAAGCTCCTTTAAACTTCTAGCCTCTACTGAAGATAAATCCAACCTAAAATGAGATATAAATTTATCGATTCATTGCTTTTCCACTATTTGAAGAACTTTTTAAGTGTTCATTTTTTCAATGAATTATGCTATAACATGGCAATACTTATTGCGAGACTGTGACACGGAAAAGCCAAAGAATTATGTGTTAATACAAATACTATTTAGTTTTCTTTAAAAATTTAATATTATAAACTCCTGAATTATAAATTCAGGTATTACATTTTACTTTTATTTAATTTAGAGAAATCCATTAGAAAGACTAAAATCATAGCATTATGAAATATCACACCCACTTTAATATTACAGCATATTATTTATAAATAAATAAACAATAGTGTAAAGTAAATAAATAAATAAATAAATCATTTATTTATTATTTATAAATAAATAACATTTTAATAGCTTCGATTTTTCATATAAAAAAAACTGAACTTACATAATAAATTTTTATGTTTCATAAATATATTATATTCATTTGGGCAAAATATTATTAAAAATAGGATTTGAAAACAAACTCCGTCAGGTCACTTTATTAAAGTTTGCTAATAGAACGTAAATATGTAAAATAATTAAATTACATAAAATTATCAAGCTATATGAACAGTTTTATTTTTTCTTCATCAGCTATGATGTCCTATTTATTTAAACACTAGTGAATATGTTGTGTAGCTCAGATCAAAGAGTTTATTAAACCCAAGGTAATTATGTAACAATAACATTTTTATTAATGGATATAACACAATATATTAAATATAATGAATGACCTTCACTTTACAATGTTGATTTCATGATGATCTTAGCTTAGGATGTATATTTAAGCATTAAGTAATAATTTGTTGCCTCCAAGCGCGATGTTTTTTTTAAGTGAGGGGGATATGGTCATGGGCGGTGGAGGGGGGTTATTGTGATACTCCCATTTAACGCTCCACCGAGCCGAAAGAAAGCCATTCATATTCGTCTTTTGAATGGCCTGTCTGTAAAACAATTTCGGTAAATTCTGAACGCTGACTCGCCGACAATAGAACAAAGAGACGGCACGACAATATTTACTTAGGACTTAATTTGTCGTAAAATTTCATATTAAATTCATATGTTAATTAAATTCTCATTATTAATGAGAAAATGTTTTAACATAAACGACATATTAACTCTGATATAGTAGGTATCAAAGTTTAAAAGTGATAAAATATTTCGTGGTTTCTCTAGGTAAATATTCTACGGTTTAAGGTTTATTAACATTAAAGTAAGTTTAAAACCTGTAGAAAATCAATTCAAAAGCACTAAACCGCTTGTAGCGTCATCATTACTTTTTCCACATTAATTCTGTGTACATGCTTACAATGTATTTCTCAATTAACATATTGATGATATTTCTACTATAAAAAGAGTTTACTATCTCAACTTAAAAATACATACGATTTCAAAAAGTGTTGGGATCGTTTTACATGAAGCTACAAAAGAAGAATGTATCGAAGCAAATAATATTTTGTCGTAAAAACATATTTAAAGCTGGAATTATTTTATATTTGCTAAGTTTCAGTTCCGAAATTATATTTCAGCAATTAAAACGGAATGGACTATTGGAGCGTCTAATAATAAAACTACAAATGAACTTAATACTTAATATTTAACAATGATATTTATTGTAATAAATATTATTTTGATTATCAACGTTTTACATTTGGGCCACCAAAAACAAAGTACTTCATAATACACATGATTCAATGAGATTTATTCATTTTTAGTTGAAGCATTGTTAAGCTGCACTACTTTCAACGTGCATTATTGAACGTTTAGTTATTTTCAATAAACTAAATAAAGAATTTTTTATTTGGTTTCATTTGATTATTCTGATAACAAATGTGACTTGAGATATTTTAAGTGCTTAAAAAGGGTACTTTTAGTTTTTAAGTTACAAATCGGACTAAAATTGAATAGTTGTTAATATTGTCGATGTTTTATGTCAATATTGATGTTGCTTTAATAAAACTTGTTCAGGAGTATGGGATTCTATAGTCGAATATGATGGCTTTCTTTCAGTTCGTCAGAGCGATAAATGGAAGCATTGCAGTAAACCTTCCATGCCCCTATTTCCATTTGCTATAGCCGTTACCATTTATCGTTGAATTGACGCTTATTTTACATTATGTAGAAAGGTTTACTCATCAGAAAATATAAACCAGATTAGTTACCATCGCATTCTAGTACACTCTTTGTTACAAAAATTTTATTTTTCTATGAAGATTACATTTTTTTACTCAATTTATTACAAATGTATTTTTAAATTTCAGAAGGGTCATGCCCATTCACTGTCTTAAGATACCAAAAACAACCAGAGTAATAACACATGAACTGGTATTTAGAAATAATATTGTTAGTTATTTACGTATTAGTTATGATTGATTGTTGTGCTGGGATTAACAAAAAATCGCTCTCATTCGTGACTCCCAAACAGCAGTCGTGTTTTGATCGTCGCCGCGCGCCACGACATCAGCGCTGTCTACCGGCTGGAAGCTCAACTCACCCGATGACTGATGGTGATAAATATCCAACGTTGCCAAGTCGCTTCTGACCTTAATTGCCCCCGGCTAATTCGGTCTTGCCTTCGCCAAATGCGGGTTTCCACTTGTGTCAAATATCACCGCAGCTTGGCAATATTTGTTTATTTCCCTTGTATTTCAAATAGATAACAGTGAAATTTAATTTTGGGTTTAGTAGTGGAATGAAATTAAAGTGGAGTGTAAAAAATTAGTCTCATAAGAAGATTATCTTTTAAAACTTTTAGACATTAATTGAATATTCGCTTGTAGAATTATAATCAGTTGTATACAGATTTAACTCAAGTTAAAAAATTACATAAAGTAATATTTTTTAATATTTCATTTTGTGAATATCTACGATATTTTCATAAATTTAATATTTATAATTATGATTAGTATTGGATAGTATTTATAATTTATACTAAAAATGATGAAAGTTATGAAAGTTTTTATAGTCTAATCCACACAAAAAAATTAAACTTTTTATTAAGAAAATATGAATCTTGCCAATGTAAGACAAACAACTTACAACTATGGTATTTCTAAATACAGAAAGTTGTTACAATGATGATAATCGGAAGAACGGTCTCCTACCTGGTCTTGTTACGTCATCATCTGTCAGTTGCATTGTTGTAACGCCCCCCCCCCCCCCACCATCCGCCCTCCTCATCTTCCTTTTCTTTAAACCCTTCCAACCCCGAGGTCGTTCCACGTTTATCAATGGCTGTTATATGGTGTTAACTGAAATAAATATAAACTGATAGTCTTCAATATAACATAACACTCAAAAGCACACGTTGAAGAACATTGTAAACTACTACACCCGTCAACATTTTATTATCACTCGTTTACACTTGATTATCAATTTTTTTTTGTACAATAATTAAAAAATAGGCACATATTAAAAAATACATTAATATTATATTTGTACAGTACAGTATACTAGGAATGAAAACGTTTAACTACTACTGATTTCAGGTATTATATACATAACTAGATGCTATTGGAAATAAAAATGTTTAAAATCTTTTTTCTAGATCAAATGTTGGAAATCACTATAAAAAACTCACATAACGAAAATGTCACCATACAAAACATAACACAGTAATAATAGTTTAAAATATTTCTTCAAAAACAATACAAAAAATAGTTGACCCCATTCAGCTTCACGATCAAACCGTGTCGCACCTGCCATGCAGAGTTCGCCTCCCGTAAACAAAGCTTGCTGGGATGAAATGGAGTTCTGTTTTGCTAGGGAACACTTAGCTTGCCCAAACAAATGACAGCCGCCATTAGGCATGTCCATAAATAGCCCATTAGCCAGTTTTTGGCCCAGCACGTGGCGGACTCTATCCTCTACTTTCGGAATTAACTTCTCGTTGTTATCAAACCCATGCAATTTTTTATGTAAACTTTTACTCATGGTGATTTTCCCCTGAACTGGTTGAATATATATTATGGTTTTAAATTACCTTATTCGTCTCCAGTTCTTGTGGTTGAGTTAAGCTACAACCCAGGTTTCGACGCTAACATTGCGTCATTTTCAAGTAGATCGTCAAGGTTGAAAGCAGTCTTAACTGTAGGCCTACAAAGTTTTTAATCAGTATTTATTTGTTCGTGTCTATCAAAATGTGTGTGTGCGTGTTTCGTGTGACTTTTTTGTACATTTTATCAATGACGACGTCTTCCCGACCGAAAATGTGACTGCTTTCAACCTTGACGATCTACTTGAAAATGACGCAAAGTTAGCGTCGAAACCTGGGTTGTAGCTTAACTCAACCACAAGAACTGGAGACGAATAAGGTAATTTAAAACCATAATATGTAAACTTTTCTATACACATGGTAAACTATTTTCTTCGTATGTGAAAACAGCCCAGTTTGAAGAAATGCTGTTAAAAAATCGGTCACTAAAAAGTTTTATAAACTCTTATTTACTATATGAACTTAATTAAATGACATATAAAAGAACATATAAAAAAAATCATTAACAAAAAGTTCATGGAATTATTCATATTAACTAACATGTCAAAGGAAATTTTTGGATATTGTACTTTATATGAGAAAAGTTACTATGTTACTAGGTCCTAATCCACCTCATTTTTTTCCAGTACGATGATTAGGGAACCCTTCGTCAAATTTTCACATAAACACAAACACAAAAGTCAGGATATTATCACTGTCCAACGTTTCATAAGGAAAAACACCTGACTTCTTCGGGGAATTTGGTACTCACGTACTGGAAGGACTGAGGTGGAGGTTGGCCTTATTGAAGTAATTGTACAAAATATAACACAGATTTACGCATTACCCCGGTCGCAACGACTTCAAGGTCGCCCTCCGCTGTAAGGCCTTCCGGTACGTGAGTGCCAAATTTCCCTGAAGATTAAGTTTTTTATATTTTCCTTGCAAAACTCACGTTGGACAGTGCTAATATCCTGACTTTTGTGTCTTGGTTTGAATTTTGTTTGACCAAGGATTCCTTAATCACCCCACTGGAAAAACAACAAATTCACCAAAGATTTTATTTCAGTTATTTTCATTCGCAAAATATAAAACTAAACAGAGAAAGCAGATTACATAAAGAAAATTTCAGCAATTTGAAATAACACGAATCAAATTACCTATCCACGTTTAGATTAGGCCTATAATTAGTGGATTTACAATTTTAACAATAAATTGTTTTGAAATGGGATGGCAACATTTTCTGTGAAAGCTTTATCTGTTCACATTAATTTGGAATCCGAAAATGCACAATATTTTTAATTACAATTTTTATATTGGGATTGATTTAATGAAGTAGCGTCAAAGTAAAGTGATTTATTTTTTCTCTCTCACACACACACTGTATAGTTTTTCGGCTATTTACCTGATTTTTTGTTTTGTTTCACAAACTAAAATACTAAGTTGTTTTAAAGAAAGAATTTAAAAAATCATTTAGAGATGATAATTATTCCGGTTATTTAATAATTCAATCAAAACATTCTAAGAACTTTATCAGTTTCCTATTAGATTTTTAAAATATGCCCAATAAATAAGCAAATTACCTGTCAACATAGTTAAAATATATGTTAATAAGTACATTAACTTGTGAAAAACGTTAAACTCATTAGCTTTGTTTAAATTATGAACATATATATCTAAACTATAAAAAAATATGTTACCTACAATCTTAATAAAAGGTATTTTGTATTTGCTGTTTAACACACGAAAATACAAAACTTTAAATTCTGCAATATTCGATGAAATAATATTTTTTGATACTCACACGACCATAATAACCCGCTATCTTGAATAACGCGAAAGTAATACAAACACACAATAAAAAACGTATATTAATTAAAGAAGCGTGAGGGAAAATTGAAGACACCATTAACTGCAAATGCAGCCGTAAAGACAACATCTAAAAAAGGTCAAGTCGTGAGTCGTGCGCTGCACTCCTGCAGTCGTGCAGAGTCCGAGGGTGATGGGGGGAGGGGGCATGATAAGTTAAACGGAGGTAAAGGCGTATCCGTCGCCAATACACATCCGTCACTCTTCCGGTATCGGACGGTGATACTATAATATAAAATAACTGACAGATAGTTGACTAGTTACAGTGCTATGCTTCCTTTCATTTCAATAAAGGATGCCGGTTCGATCGTAAGAGACAATAATTAAAAGCGTTTGATGGTTCGAAACTGATTCCAGCTGCTTTTATTCATTGGGGTAAGTATTAATGGTCGTGGCTAATGAATCATCTTGTCTTTGTCAGTAACAAATGGACACCCCATCAAATCCATCATTCTCACCCTTCAGTCATAGTCATTCACCTTAAAACACGGATCACAGACTACGTCAGTGACGTAAATATTGTAGTGGATAATCGGATAAAATTTTATAATTTGACAAATTTACTGGAAAAATTCTTTTGTCTATGGACGCTAAAATTGTGGAGAGATTCTAGTTTCATTTATTTAGGTTCACGTTCTTAGATATTTTCGTGTCTCAGTTGTAATTCACATTTTAATACAGTGCATGAGTAATAATCACGATTCACTTATCTCCTTCAACCCTTTTTGTATTTAACATTTAATTACCACAAAAAGTTGAACATTGTATGTCAGGGAAAGCATTAATTTCAACCAAAAACTCACTAATTGATAATAGCCGCCCGATTTGTCAACTTCCTCTGTATTTAACCCCTCCCCCACTCCCTCTCCCTACCCCCACACTCCCCCCCTTCTCTTGTATCTCTTGTCGGTATTGTACACCTCTCGAGTTCAGTGATTAAATTATTGTTTGCCGGTCGACAAATTCAATACTTGTGGCGGTAGTAATTACTCACGATATTGTGCAGTTCTCGTGTTGATTGGACGGAGCTCGATATCTAGCTTCGGTAGGAAGCAATAGTGTTCCACTTTGCTTGCAAACCGATATTAGATAGTTTATAAATCATCGTGAAATACAAATTTTACAACAATTGTCATTGTAAGACGTAAGTCATTGACATTATTTTAAAACTGCCAGAAGGTAATATCAACTGTGTTAAATTTAAGGAAGCAAATTATTTGACAAATGCTGTTAAGGTAACTTCATAATTATAGATGCAACAAAAATACTGTGAATAATATTTTTCTTTTGGGAAGGCATTGAAAAAATATTTAAAATATGTTTCAAACTGTTAAAAACAACGAAAACTGTTAACTAATGAGTGATAATATTTATTTTTCATAAAAATGCACATTAATTGTAGAATATAATGTACTACCGAAAACGTTGAGTGGTCATGTATCAAACTACAGTTCAAACCTAATATATGTGATAACAAAGTGTAATAAGCCTATTATATTTTATTTTTCATAAATGTATTTAATTTTATATGCAGTTAGATATGGCGTAGCATAATTTATTTGATTTTCAACCTCATTTCGTTTTCAGAAATTTAGAAGACTTAATTTTTTTATTTGTTAAGTAAAAGAAGAAGTATGTCATAACATATTGGATCCCAGCCATGTAGTTAATCCGCTAGATCCCACTACAATGGGCAATAGTCGGTGCCAAAGTAAATACAAACAGCTGTCATCTATAGGTAATGATGCTTAAGATTTGCTTCTTGGTTAATTGAGTCTTATTAATATTTGCTTTTGTGAGAGTAATCTTCTCTTAGTAAACCAACTTAATACTTGGCAATCAAACTGTGTTGGTAAGACAGCTGCATTAGGCTATAGAAAATAATATTTAAATATTAGCTAGAACTATATAAAATAATTATTTATTATTGTTATTATTAAGTTGATTAACGTATATCTTCTAGTTGTATTGTCGTGGTAAAACCGGATTCGTTCTATCATTAATCTGAACACAATAAAACAATGACAAATATTAAAAAGAACAGATTAAAAAAGAAAAGAAATATATTAAACTAGAGCTGAAAAGTGGACCAGGTAATGGTTTTATAAAAAGGGATAAAACGATAAGAATGTTTCATGAAAACTCGCCTACTGAAAATATTTTAAACTCTATTAAATTGATAACAACTATCATAATGATGTAAATGACAAACTACAAAAATTAAAATAAAGTATGGAACCAACAAATCCGTTTGTAACATTGAAATTTCTTCTGAAATGGATTTATATTTTTTTTTTTTTTTTTTTTTTTTTTTTTTTTGAGGGAGAGGCGGAAAAATGCATTACGCACACAGGTGGCCAGCCTGTAGTGTGGGGCTCCCCTAAAAACGGGTTTACCCACTAAAAAACCTCCTCTACTCTTTAGGAATCTAACCTGGAATTGTTTATCACATTACGTCAGGCTAGGCCTAAATTTGGCTTACGCCCGTCGGGCTCGCTCCTTATCCAGCCGCTCTATCAAGGGATCTGGGCCACTTCGCGGTCCAGATCGGTTTTCTTTTCCAGGAGGATGCCCCGGACGAACTGTGACAAACAATCCCAGTTGCCCTCATCCTCCAAAATCTTTTGGCAGACCGAGTCCACCGAAAATGCACCAAATATTTGTGTGGCCTCCAGGCGGGGCCCTTCCCAACGGGGACAGCGGAAGAATGTGTGTTCCGCATCGTCGGGAACACCCGGGCAATAAATGCAGTCCGGTGAACCGGTCTTTCCCATCCGGTTCAGGTACGAACGAAAATAGCCGTGACCTGTCAAAAATTGGGTCAGGTAGTAGTCCACCTCCCCATGCCGCCGTTCCACCCATGGTTGGACCTGCTTGATAAGTCGCGCAGTCCATCGTCCTCGGGTGTCGTGCTCCCAGCTGTGTTGCCACTGCTGGAAGGTTCGGGAGCGCTCTTCTGTTCTTGCCGTGTCCTTGCCGATCTCGCCACGTCTCTGATAAATCGCTTTCCTCTCCCCTGCCAAGAGCTTGACAGGGATGACTCCGGCGACCACCAGGACGGCAGGCTCGGACACTGTCCGGTAGGCGGAACACACCCGGAGCGCAGCTTGACGCTGAACCCGGGCGAGTCGCAACCTGTAGCACTCCTTATCTAGAGCGCCTGCCCACACCTCTGCCCCGTAAAGGAGCACGGACTGGACCGCGGACATCAACAGACGTCTTCTGCTGGATCGGGGACCCCCGACATTGGCCATCAGCCTACTAAGGTGAGTAACTACCTTAGCGGCCTTGTCCGCCGTACGGAAGATCTGATCCCTCCAGCTTAACTTGGTGTCCACCATAACCCCAAGGTATTTGGCGGCACGAGTTGATGTGACCACCTCCCTTCCCACTCGAAACGGGACGACGGTGTCGATCCTCTTCTTCGTGAGAATCACGATCTCCGTCTTACTAAGAGCAAGCGAGAGACCGTGATCGGACATCCAGTTGTTGACAACCCGCATAACTCGGTTCAACTTTAGTTGGGCCAGCTCAACGTTGCGTGCAGCAATGAGAGCTGCGACGTCATCGGCGTACCCAACCAAAGTGGTTTCCTCAGGCATCTCGTACCTCAGGAGGCTGTCATAGGCAACGTTCCAGAGATCCGGGCCGAGTATTGAACCTTGTGCGGCACCAGAAGTGACTTCCATCGTCCGCGTTCCGTCCCTCGTGTCATAGATCAGGCTTCGAGAGCGTAGATAATCCTCGATGAGCCGCAACAGATATGCAGGAATACGAAAGGTGTTGCGAAGCGCATCCAACATATCGACCCACCTCGCCGAGTTGAAGGCATTCTTGACATCAAGCGTAACAAGAAGCACTACTCGGCGGGAGAAATGGTTGTGGCTTTCGGCTCTCTCCACAGCTCTCTGAACTTCGGTGACAGCGTCGATCGTTGACCGTCCCTTTCTGAAGCCGTACTGACGGGGGCATAAGTCCCCGGCAGCTTCCACGGCAGAAGTCAGGCGGGAACGGATCAGCTTCTCGAACAGCTTCCCAGCCGTGTCCAACATGCAGAGAGGCCTGTGGGACGACGGCAGTTCGGGATCACCTTTGCCCTTGCTGATCAGTACAAGCCTGGCTGGAAATGGATTTATATTAAATTGAGATATATTTATGTATCGCATAAAATGTCAAATAGGGGCATTCAAAATTTTTTGTATCAGGAGTTTTTTGAAGATGTTATATTTAAATTATAAGAGTATAAAATAATACATAGTAACTGTATCGAAATTGTACTTTTTGGAAAATGATTAGTAACGCAATTTTTATATCTTTAACACGATGTAGGAAAATTAAAAGTATCGTACCATGTGAATATTTTATGATTGTATTTTTAATGATAATAAGTTATTTATTTATTTTTTTTTACTTAAAATGAGATTAAATATACAGAGAGATTTAAAAACTTCAAAACCCGCAAGCCAAGCTAAATTTCGCTGCTAGATCTTAACTTTTTGCTCAACTTGGGAAGCCCGCATCTCTCTCAACTTTGCCTTCCCATTGACATCTCAGAAGCACCTTATCTTCAAATATTAAAAAAAAACTTCATAAAAATAGTTGTTTAGAATCCATCAAAACAAATTGTTATATTATTAAAAAAAAAAAAATTGTAAGCACGTTACAATATTTTGATTTGTAGTAATGTATAAGTACACAAAATAGAAATTTAAAACATACGATTTAGTAATAAATTTACTTTTAAATTTTTCTTCATTAGTATCTATTAAGTTATTGCCTCTACATTTATTAATCAGCGTTTAGATAGGTTTCACAAAAAGTATTTTTATAATAACAAATTTAGTTCGAAAAATTATTAGTAAGACAGTAAACACGTGTTGGAAATATTTCATTAATTCATAGCAATTTCATTACTAAATTTCTACAGTAAAAGAGAATACTTTTGTTACATACTCATTTCACAAAAAGTAGCTTAAACTCATAAATTTTTAATACTTGTAGCTGCTAATTTCACTGAAATTATTTGATTAAAAAGCAAAACTGACATTACTAATTTATAAAATAAAGAAAGGCCCAAGTTAAAATTAAGGAAATATCTGTACAACAAAAGTGAGTGAATTTCAAGGGTGGAACGGTTTAGGCAGGAAATTGAATAAAGGAAGTGCATTGTGAGAAAAGGGAAGAGATTGGGAAAATATCGTGGTGATGAAACGCTTTAGGGCTGCAAGAGGTTCACACTTTATGAGGAAATACTTGAAATGTTGTTTCAAAATAAGTAAAAACTCACCGGGTTGATGGAGGTAAAAAATACTTTAATGGAAATGGACAATAAAAATTGTAAGTTGAATATATAGTTAACATATTCAATAGAATATCAGAAATCGATGTTTTAACACCAAACAGTTATCGTGACGGCTAACAATCATGCATGCATGTGGACATTTAAAAGAGATTTTTGATTGTGATATGAAATAAAAAAACTCCCTGTATAGTCCAGTTGCGAAAACCCCTTATCTACAATACTGCTCCTTGTTGAAGTTTGTCTTCATCACTTCTTTTAAAATATAATAAAATCGCATAAGTGTTATACAAATAAATGAATTTTACTTCATTCCAGTTCTATTGGGGTATAAAACTAATTTCTGAATTGCTCTAAATATCTTACACTGAAATATAAGAAAACCATTTATTGATTACAAAAAACAATCCACACGTAATAGCGTACTTGGTACTTGGTAATAGCGTACCTGATATTTTGTACTAACACACAAAATTTTGTTATGAAAAATATAAATCAAACATAAAAATATATATAAAGAGAATGCTTGAATATTTTAAATAGATGGACTAGGAAAGTAATTGGCCAACTATCATGAAATTCGATATATGGATGCAAAATTTCATGGGGAAGGTTTTTCAGCCATTATTTTTATTTTTTTTAGTCCCAGCACCATAATAATAAAATGTAATAGATATTTAAATGTGTTAGGAAGTATTTGATCTGATTTGTTTATGAACACCATAGCTAGAAATATAAAAAAGAAAACCAAAAACAAGTGTTTTACAAATGTACCTGTCAAACTATCATAGATACAGTTTAAAAACTACCAAAGATATTATATTGCATTTGTGGATGAATTCATAGTAATGTGCATAAATAAACTACTCACACTAAGTACGAAGAGGGTTCAGCGTCAAGCTGCGCTCCGGGTGTATTTAGCCTATCGAACAGTATCCGAGCCTACCGTCCTAGTGGTTGCCAGAGTCATCCCTGTCAAGTTCAAGCATGCTCTTGGCAGGGAAGAGGAGGGCGATTTATCAGAGAAAAGGCGAGATCGGCAAGAATGCTGCAAGATCCGAAAAGGGCGTCCAAACCATCCAGCAGTGGCAACACAGCTGGGAGCACAAAACCCGAGGACGATGGACTGCACGACTCATCGAGCAGGTCCAACCGTGAGTGGAAAGGCGGCATGACGACGTGAACTATTAACTCACGCAGCTCATGACAGATCACGGATATTTCAAGTGGTATCTGAAACGGATGGACAAGACTGGTTCACCATATTGGATCTGCCCGGGCGTTTCCGACGAGGTGGAACACACCTTTTTACGCTGCCCGCGTTAGGAAAGGCCCCGCCTGAAGGCTACAAGAAAACTCGTTTTTTCGGTGAACAAGGTATACGAAAATATTATGGACGATGAGGGTAACTGGAATCGGGTGTCACAGTTCGTCCGGGGGCACTCTCCAGGAAAAAACCGATCTGATCCGTGAAGTGACACACACATAATGACCGAGTAGCTGGATAAGGAGCGAGCCCTACAGGCGTAAGCCAAATTTAGGCCTAGCCTTACGTAATGAGATAAACAACTCCAGGTAAAAATACTAAAGAGTATAGACGGTCTTTTAGTACGTAAACCCGCTTTTATAGGGGGGTCTCATACTGCAGGTTGCCCTCTGCGTGCATTTTTCCTGCCTCTCCCTTAAAAAACCTATACGAAGAACGGGTAAACAGCTAATAATAAGTAAACGGGATGAACCCCAAATGTTTTTGCTAAATGACACCAATATCTTTCAACATCAGATCACACACTCTGGCCAGCAGATGGCGTGGCCGTCGTTTGTTACGGTTTCTGGACGGATGGAAAAGTACGGTTTATCATTTATTGGACTACAGCCATTCATTTTTGACGCCCTCACAATGGCTTGCGGTGCACCACTGCCAATACAAACAAACTGCGCATAGTTGGGTCTTAGACGTGTTCCAACAGTCAGGCCGAGTTGAGAAACAGTAAAGTCCCTATAATAATGAAGTGAGATAAAAATATCAATGTTTATTTGTATGATGATAACATTTTCTGTTTTCAAATTTAAAACCAAAACTGTATGCTAGTACAAATTGACAGTTTTAATTAAACGAAAATACATTAATGATGTAAACTCTGATTTTATCAGTAAATAGGACATCCATGAGTGTAAATGACCTACTGAAATATATATTTTTTTATTATTATTTTTTAAGTGTTCTCTAAAGCACGACCAAAATGTGTTTTGCAAGAAAATTTTTTTTTTTAAAGAATTGTATACATACGCAAATGTCTTACTTGAGGATATTAAATTAAATTAATTAAATTAATTAAATATAAATTAAATGTGCAATTGAATATATTTATTTAATTGATTTGTTTATACATGAGAAAGTTAAACAAGCTTAAGACTGTCGTGAGTTGAACAAATATTCAATTTTGACAATAACTTTTTTAATAAAGTCTTTTGGAATATGTAACTAAATTATCTTCCTAATTAAATTAAACTAAACCTTTATTAAAAGATACTTTTGTGAATATTACGCCAGTGCATAATAAATATAAAAATCTGGCCAGGAACTCAATATGTCAGCTATACTAACATGCAAAGTATTAATTTATTATTTTTTTAAAGAAAATTTAATCATTTCCAATATTTGTATGGGAGTAAAATTGGAAATAAAATTAATTGCTGCAGAAACTGATTAATAAATAATAAAAAATCCTCTATTTTCTAGGACTAAATATTTATATGCAGTAAAAACTGTA
This sequence comes from Neoaliturus tenellus, assembly GCA_030545055.2. Lineage (NCBI taxonomy): Eukaryota > Metazoa > Arthropoda > Insecta > Hemiptera > Cicadellidae > Neoaliturus > Neoaliturus tenellus. The sequence goes on along the minus strand of CM061536.1, from coordinate 59,957,392 downwards.
ATACCGACTGAAATAAATTAGCTTCACACTCAGCAAAGGAAATTGGCTGTATAATAATAAAAGTGAAACTTTTATGGGGCCATAAATTTAGCTGAACATTTTCACTGCCTAGATTCCCATTTCAAACCCATTTAAAGCAGCAGTTGATTGCCATTTATTCTATTAAATTGCGATCTTTAAATAAAACTACGCTATTTAATATCTTGAAAATCTCATTATTCTCAATGAAAACTTAGAATTTTCCGGTATACGATTAACGCAATTTTTAATAATTTTTTAATAGCACATAAAACATTACTATATTGTTTTGGATAATCTGTACTGTTTGGATAGTCTATTTGGAACAAAAAAATGATTGAAATAAAAACATAGGAACTTAAAATTAAAATAACAAGGACAAAAGGTAGGCTACCTAACAATAAATGAAATTTGTAAGTTGAAAAGGGGATCAATGAATAACCAAAGAACTTAAAAAACACACACAAAACAATAAAACAACCTTTAGTTAAAGAATGTAATTGCTCTATCTCTTTTACTCTGGATAAAAAAACTGGGAAATATACCTAAGGATTTTCTCTAACATTAAATCTGGACCCAATCACTTCTGCCACTTGGATTCGCACAAGTAACTCTCGATCAATGCCAGTGAATTTTAACATTTTTCATCTTGCCCTTGGATAAACTTTTTTTTATGAACAGATAGCTGTCATGGAAACAAGTTGATTCCTGATGGGTCGCATAAACGGTCTGGTAAACAATAGTTTTCGGAACTAGGCCGGGATGAATACCAAGATTTTGCACCACGAGCGCTGCTATTCTACTTACAGTAACTTACTCAATTATAAAATGCTCAAACATCTGGTTGTTTTGGTTGTTGAAACAAATTAAACAATAACAAACATATTATGATATTTTGTCGACCTCAATTTTATAAATACTTAACAGTTATAATCAGTTCAAATATAAGATAAACAAATAACAAATGAGGCGGTATATAGGTCAAAATTTATTAATATTTATCAAAATATATTAAAATTGGATTAAACTGCTTCATTATTATACGAACACATTGACAAACAGCTGCGGGTGATTTGTAACTACAGCTGACCTTAAATAGGTATTTGATTCAGCTTGTGGAAATGCATGAATAACGCGGGAATGAATGACATTTTCTTTACTTACCGCCATATTTGACCAATTTTAAAGGCGCAACGGATGTTTGAAATTAAACTTCAGAGATATGGAAATAAAAATCAAGGCGATCGGTACTGCACACTCTTCACAACTGAAACTCTTCGGTATTACAGTTTTTAAGTAGACATATGTATATGTATTTATGTATTCAGGATCTGAGTTTTGCCAAATATCACACACGTCGGTTTCATGGCTAGGCCTAATTTTGTTCGTATATTACATTTTTATTGTGTTTTTACCTTGTGAAATTAAACTTTAATAAAATTATGCCGTTGGTTACTTCAAGAGCACGAATATGTGATCTTTCTGTACTTAAAGGATGAAGCTGAAATTGCCTAAGCGATACATGTTCATTTATATAGCACAATTTTTATTGAAGAAATAGTTTATTTTATCCTGTCATTATTTTTGTTTGCTCTATTCATAGGTAAAACAAATCAAAATACAATTTATAATCATTTGTTTTGTATATATTGTTCTCTTTTTATTCGTTACTTTATTATCAAACATATTTTAGGTTCCGTAAAACTATATAGTATTTTTCGTAAACAACAACAATGTACCTATGGACTGTACCGGAGGCAGTTAATTTTCATTAATCATAAAGTCATATAACGACCAGTGGTCACATCTGTGCTCGGTGATCATTAGTGACTGCGGACTCAGTGGTCATTATAATGACTTGTGGAACGGGAAACGTCGACCCTGATTGGCGAACATTCGTCTGTGTTGGATTTCTGCAACTTGGCAGCGCTTGCGAAATATGGAATTAGTTGAAAATTTAAAGTATGAAAAAGATAAATTAAAAAAGTTAAGATAAAAAATATATAATTTTAAATTTATAAACCTAATAAATTTATAAAAAAATCACTCCTCCTTGTATTTTCGCCTCTGTAGAGTACGTGTTTATTTTGTTTAAAACATATTATGCTACAGATTAAACTACATCTGTCGGACACTTTTGAACAAAAAGCATATTACAACTTTAAATTATAAATATAGAAAATTCGATAGAATGTTATTTGACTACTGTGACCCCCACCCCTTACATAAACTCAACACTTTCAAAAATGAACGGCCACTTAATGGTTATTTTGACATTCCAGCGATCTCCTGAAGAGAGCCGGTAAGAAAAATATTCTGTATGTATATGTGTAAGTATGTAGTTTATGTGAAAGCTAAAGATGCAAATAAAAGTAAATAATTAAGTTAATAAAGATGTTTATCAAAACGAAGGAATTCTATTACCATGCGTTCAAAAAATCTTTAGAACCTTTTATTGTTACTTTGCAATTAAAATTTAAATATTTCACAATATGTTGCTTCTTGGTGGTAATCATAGTTTACCAAGTAGGTTACATACAGTGATATAACATACATTTCCTCATCGTGCTGTAACATTTGGCAACCTTGCTAATATTTGGAAAATTTTCTACCCATAGTTAAAAGATCTCAGTAAATGCAAAATACTTATTTCAAATGTCTTGGTAGAGATATATCGCCACTCACGTGCCGGCGAATAAGCTCACAAGTGAGCGAGCCGAGGCGGCGTCTATTGACTCTTGGCAAATCCTTAAATCCCTTTTCAAAACGACTTCGATTTTCCTACAGCCATTTATTTGTATTAAAGTTGTCTGAACGGTTCTCTTCTTTACATGCGTAGTTGTAAAAACAAAAATAAAAGAGAATGAAACCACTTTAATTAGAAACAGTACACTTGTGGAATTTGTCGGCTTGTTGGAATTTATTTTTCTACAATACATTCGATGTTTGTTTTGGTCATCCTTGTGAAACGTTTTTCTTTGGTCGTCTGAACGATTCTCTTGTTCATAAAAACAATATTAGACGAAGTATTACTATATGAATCTTACGGATATTTTTATATCATAACGTAAGATTCTCTAAAAGAATATTGAAATCGCGTGTTTTAGTGTTTAAGTAAAACATTTTTAATAGAGAATCCATACCAATGGCCATTTCGAATGAATAATAAATTTAACTATTCTATACTTGTGCATTCATTTGGAAATCTATACCTAATTTGTGGTTCAAAAACCAATTTAAAAACGATTGTAGCAATTCTTTCATTCAAAGACATTATGTAATGTAAATTTAAAAATACACATATTTAAAATTAATTTAATGTTCAAGGAAACGAACAAACTTCAATAATCTATAGCATTCAATGTGATTAAAAATGCAATTATTGAGCGGAGCGAGCGAAGCTCCTTTACTACACTCTGGCTTTTTATTTACACGTACTCCTCCTGAACGGCTGGAATGATCCTCACGAAATTTAGCTCGGTCATAGTAACCATCCATGGGAAGGTATAAATCTGAAATGGTCCAAATCGGACATAAGGGTTCTGCCCTGCGGCCCTTAAAATTACCATATAGGAAAAATATATTAATAGGAGAAAATATTTTATTTGGTTTGTTTACTGTGTGTTGATTATAGCCTACAGCTGTTATAAGGATCAAATTTAAGTGCAAACTGTTACTATCAGCTGTTCGTGAATACAGTAGTTTTACGTGAAATTGTTGTTTTGTTTATTTTAGTGGTTTGTTTACGTGAATGAAATGTCAAGTTTACGGAGAGGAGGTGCAAATCTTGGACGACGCACCATTTAATAACTTGTAAACATGTAATAGCCCGTCGCAGCAAACCTGCGTACTAAAAAATATTAGAGTGTTGCAGACTTGTGGCGAGTAAGCGCAGCGTACAACCAAAATCTGGCGACGAGGGTGTGCAGCGAATGAGCCTACCCAAAAGGTGAGTGAGCTCAGAGAACTAACTAAATTGACGGCGAGTGAGCGTAGCGAACGAGCTCACTTGAATTACGCATTAATATTTTCTATTATTGATTTAAAAAATAGTCCGCTCCGCACAATATTGCAAGCAGACAACTGCATTGTATACCTAGTATAACATTTTCCTAATTTTGTAGAATAAATAAATAGAAAATACTGGTTTGAATAATTACTTTTGTCAAAGTTTGAACATAGGAAATGAGTTTGAAAATATGTTTAACTATGCGCACTATAAGTTTCATTAATAAAATAAAATGCGTTATTTTATAAGTTATTTTTTTATATGATCCCACTGCAGAGAAATGTTATTCATGAACTAGTATAACATCGGTGCTGCACGGACGGCGATCCAACCACAGTTGTGTTCGGATGTCGTGCTCGTACTGAGCAATGCGGGGCCGTGCTGCACTGTACATTAATTATCACGGCCAGGGCTGACAACTACACGGCGATTAAATTATTTATCAGGGTCAGAGCGTGTGGTGGCAGCCCTGCCACCGTTCTGTGCCTGTTCATGCACGCTGTAATTATAGCCGCTTTGTCGCCTTCGGTCATACAAAAGCTTGGTGTAACACCGAGTTCTTTTATTACATATAAATATATTCGTTTTATGGTTAGCTTTGTGCATTCTGTGTTTCCATCGGTGAGAGATACAAGAAAAATAAATATTTACAGTAATTGGATATGCTTTAATTGATCAAATTTAAAGAGTAACGAGGTGGCCCGTGCGCAAATTGCGCATTTTATGATTTTGTATGATTTTTGAAACTCGCCTACAGTACGTGAATGTTGATTATGAAGTGACAGAGATCTATTTTTGTTTATTATCTGGCTTTTAAAATTCATCTGAAGGTAATCGGTTGTCGAATTACAATTCACATTAAAGAACTTGCAATAAAAGTTTTGGTCAACATTTTAAATCTCCCTCTAGAAATAAATCAAAGACGAGGGGGGCAAAGCGCGAAACAATATGACCTTTCTAATTACGATTCGTCACTGCGGTATATCCTAAGCTTTAAAATGACACCTCAATCTTAAAAATCGGTTCAGTATGTCAAGAGAAAAAGGGACGTAACAGACGAAACCCTTATAGAAATAAGAAGATAGATGTAAAACTATTATTTATTTCAAATGCAAAATAACATGATTTTAGATAAGTCGAAATTTGGAAAGGTATGTAATAAAGTAACACAACATTTTTCTTTAGGGCATAGTTACCTAATATAGCCCTAATAGTTACCTAATACCTGTGTAATATAGTATTTACACTCATAAATTAAATTACGATTAAATTTATTTTCGTTTCAGCAAATTTATCCACCAGAGCCAGATCTGGGGGAGAAGACCCAACGGTTGTAAATTCTGCCAATCAATTATCAAGAGCCTTAAAATTCTCACAATAGTCAATCTTTACATTTAACTCACTTTGACCTACAAAAACAGATATAACTAATATAATTTTTAAAATTGTTTCAATGTTTTCACAAATTGCCTCGTTTAGCTAATGATAATATTTTTTAAGAACTCTGTTGCAAAATGAATTCAAAACAATCCTCTTAAAATCCGTTAAAATAAACCATAGTTTTAGCGAAATTATTAATCAAAGAGATAATTAATGTTTTTATTCGAGAAATTCTACATATGTTAGTTGGATTTTATTTTAAGCTTTGTCTAGAAATATTCTACAAAAAAAGTTGTAATTAGCCTTTGATATAAAATTCAAGTATATATATTTTACAATGCTAAACTTGGAATGGGATTACTTTAAGTTGTTCTTGAGTCTTTTAAACACACAAACAGTGTTGAGAAATTGAGTCAATACATGAACACTGTCTATGTACTTCAAGTTTCGACACATAATTTTTAAATTATCCGCCGCGAAGGAAAGAACAATTCTCCTTCGAATAGGGTTGATGAATTAGAAAATAATAGGATTAGAAGTTTTAAGTAGGCTTGTTGTATCATCCTTGTAGTCAGACAATGGCGGCTTGCTGGGTAGTGGATCACGATTCTAATACGATATTGTGCGAGGAAACAATATTAACTCGCTCTCTCTGTCTAACATGACATGATCTCACATTGTGAGGCTGGAGGCAGACGATGAATGTGGATAGAAAGTTTTCTGACTCTTTAATAAAACCGTTTTTTACAAATACTTTGTGTATATATTGTAAAGTATACTCAAAATCATTTATAATGTAGCTATTGATTCGGAAAGTTCAAATATTTTTCAACTATTTCGCAAAGCATTTTTTTTTAATAAGAAATTTATTGTTGGTGAAATTCTCAAAATAATGAAAACCTTGTAGAGTATTTTTAATGGATAACGAACAAAAACACATGTTCTACATAATAGTAAGGTTTAATATTTTCAGTAGACAGAAAGTTAAAAAGTGCAACAGACTTTCATCTGTAGCTAAAAGGATTTGAATAATAAACAAACAGTTGCATAATGGGCTGTGTTTTTGAGCAAGGTGTAAATAAAAGATGAACTCTATGACGACCGCAGGGCTACCGACCGGTCTGGGTGTAATGTTGTTCTCTAAAGAAACGCGACACAACAGTTGTTGATAATACACGTTCGGTATAGCTTTTCATCCGCTAATTTTATTTTAGATAGGCCTATGTGTCAATTGGCAATTTATAAATGTCAATTCGTTGTAACTATAACTGAATTTAACGTAACTTATTATTAATATATTTAACATTGACTCATACCAATTATTTAATATTATAGTCAGTTGCTGATGCTGATACCAGGTCACCACCCAAATATAATCAGGTTTTAAAACATGGTTTAATTGTTTTAAGAAACTCTGAGGTGACGATGAAATTGCAAAAAGATCATAAAACCTACGTCTTTAAATACATAGCTTACTGGAGATAACGACGAAGTAATAGATAAGTGAACATATGTTAGTTTTATGTTACCTTTTATATGATGACAATGACCTTCACAATGCTCATAGGCAATGCCTAGTAATAATTTTCTAAACATTTAATCTTGTTTGTAATATTTTTACTTGATTTGTAACACTCTTTTACACTGGTTTGAAAACAATAATTTTAGGACATTTAAGTTGATTCACTGTTTTGATATTGTTTTGTATTTTTCAATAAGGTAGTGACCAATTATATAAAAAAAGTTCTCAAGTTTCCAGGTCATTGAAGATTTAACTTGTTTTAACAACATGTTTTTTTAGGCAAACCTTCTAAACATTGACCACTCTAGCTGGTAATCGTATAAAATACAATAATTTTATACACACTGGCCAAAACAACCTCGTGTCCGCTTGTAGTTTGTGCAATATTTCGACATCCTGCAATATTCGACAGCAGTGTCCGCATTAATGCACCGTCGCGTTGCATATTACTCGTGCAATGGACGATGCAGACACCAATTAAAATTAGTATCATACACAAACCCTGATCACTCATATTTCGACAATAATTGGAATATAAACCAGTGTTATGCTTAATTTAATTGACTGTTTATCGGGTAGATTGCTTATTGCATATTGGGTATTTATTTGTTGCACAAATAATTTTATAGCAAAGGTTATTGTCTTCCTGTACATGAATGTTACTGAAATTCTAAACAATTTAAAAGGCAGTTTTATGAAAAAATATCAAGACATTTATAAAGCTAGGTAACTGTTGCATTATTTTTGTTAGAAACTGATAAGTTAACCAAACAATAAAATTCGTTTAACACCGTAACAGACACTTTTCTTTTAGAAACAGATAAAAATAATTTACCTTAAAATAAAAGAATAATTAAGTAAATAATATGAAAAACATAAAGATTACTAGTCTGCATAGACATATTTGCATAGACAAAGAAATATTTAAAAAAGTAATGTTTTAAACAAAAACAAAAATATTCCTGTAATATTTTAAATATTTTTGTGCTGTAAATTTTCTATAGTTTCTGAATGATGGTTGTACTATTCTTTTAATGTGTGACTTTTATATAATAAAACCAAAATTTAAAACCTTTAGTCCGATAGAAAGTTTTTTATTTTAACGTTGAGGTACGACATTCTTGAAAAGGGGTTTCCGCCGTTAGCTGAATATAAATAGGAAGTTTAGTTTCAAGATAGGAATTTCATTTTTTACGTAAAGTTTGTTACAAAAATCCCTAGATATACATACAACAACAGTTCAAGAAAAATACTAATAGTTTTACCATTCGTTATAAACTATATATTATATGCTTAATTAAATGACTATAAAATATATTTTAAAAACATGATATAAATATAATCGTAGTGTAACCATCTACGTACCTTTAAAAGCTGTTTGGATGATAAAAGTGTTAACGAGATGTTGATATACAAACAAAGTGAGATAATTGTCAACATTTATTTGTGGATAAATATTTTTGAAGTACTCTTAATGTAAAAGTATGATTTTAAGACAGATAAAAATAAAAACTACCCCCACATTTCATCTGTGACCAAAAGAATCTTAATAAAAATCAACAGTTGCATAATAGGATGTGTATTCCAGCAAGATGTGAAAAAAGAAAAAAACCTTTGTCTGCAGCAAGGCTACCAAATGGATGTAATAAATAAACTTTAAAAATATTTAATGATGACTGAACCTACGTTTTGTAAACATTTTATCTAAACTACATTCTACATTCATGAGAATGTAAACTACTAGTCACTACATTCATGAGACCCATATTCCACCGTTAGCTGGATATAAACAGGAGTTTAAATTCAAGATTGGATCGTATAATGCAAGTTGGCAAGATCGGCCCTTCACTGCAATATATCCAAGAGTTCGGCTGAGGGAGAGTAGGGAGCCGCCGCTAGGGAGACATTAGGCTGATATAAACGGTTACGGAGTAGCGGGCCGATCACTGTATTGCCTAATATTCCAAAATTTCATTTCACAAATTAAATATAGCCTAACCATAAAAACATTCTCCAAGTATCATTAGAATTATGCAATTACCTTATTTTAATATTTCGTATCATTTCTTTAGAATATTTAGTGGAGTATCACAAAATATTGAAAAGCACTTTTAATCATTAATGACTATTGGACTTGTAATGTTTGATATTTATAACAATCAACTAAAAGTAGGTGGATTTCTATAATGGTGTATGTCATATTGCAAAATCATAACCGAACCCTTGGTCATACAATGATTTTAAAATAATAACATGATGCAATCACTTATGTACGCATTAATTACCGTTGTAACGTGTTGCACGTAATCTCTTCCCAGTGCATACTAAATTACTAACATTAATTCCAAAATTTACCTTAAAATTGTCATTTAAGCTATCTATATTCAAATATTGATATTCTGATAGATATTTTTGGTATTCATAAGTCAATGATGTAGGTTCAATCTTGTAACAGCCGTCGTAATTGACGATTTGCCATCATGTCACTAACCATCACGCAGGGCTGCCACCTGAACATCAGTAACCAATTCATCGTCGCAGCACGTGTGGTGGCACTACTGCGGGAGCCATTTTGTGCTCACTCATCCGTCTGCCTAATTTATATCTAGATTATTTAGGCTAATTACGCTCCAGTGCTGGGTCATATTTCACTATAGTTTGTTTTTAATTAATCCCGTTCTGGCTATTGTTTTCTCTGTGTAGAAACTTAGTAAAAAAATATTTATTTGTTAATTGTTTTTAAGTTATTTAATTTTATTTTTAAAGGCAACTGATATTGATAAAAAAGTTATTTCGAAGTATATTCAAATCCTGATACCAGAGTTATTTCTGAGATATTCAAATCCAAGCGTATTTGGCCATGTTTTTACTATAATTTGTTTATATAGTTCGTTTTGAGAAGTATAAATTAATATTATATTTTTTTACGGAAAATGCAAAAGGCTTTCGATAAAAAAAAAACACAGTAAGTAAAACACTTAGTTAGATTATTTCATTGAATCCAGTAAAAATCTACTAGAAACTACATTAAAAATACTATAGCCAATATTTTAGTAAATTCACACCAAACATAAACTATGTTTATTCTATTATTTCATATACTTATATCAAATTCTACCGTTACAATAAAGTTGGTATTTGAAAAGAATAATCAGTATTTTATTATAACAAAATAAGTTTGCTAAGTAGTGTATCAGGTTCCAAATACAATGTTGTGCGAGGAATCAATATTAACAAGTTCTCTTTAACTTAAAAAAAAAAAATAAAAAAAAACACTTGAGTAACTCATATTTTGCATTTGGTCTACGAAATAAAAAAAAAAAAAAAAAAAAAACTATCTAATGAAAACTAGTCTGCACTAAACTTGAAGAAAAATCAATGTACTGCTCAGTTGTTACCCACGTACCGGTAACAATCTTAATATTTATACCATTTGTGTTTCTTAACCCTTTCACATATTAGTGGTCAGAAATGTTTTATGACTGATTTTGCTAATAGGATTAGGCTACTTTTTCTATAGGCCTACTAACTATAGCCGGTTCAATAAAAATGTTATTAAAGCGTATTCCTTCTTATTTCTTCCCTATCTATATACCAAGACTTCGGACTTTCATAGATCAATGTTGTATTTGTTATATATAAGTCTCTTACAGGGTTTTAAAATTCTTTTTAGAAAGATGAAGAAACTAACAAAATATAACTACAATGAAAATACACTTTAATTTTAACAGTGATACCTGAGTTGTTACAGGTTCAGAGAACATTCATGGCCCAAGGTACAACGTACATCAAAAGCATATCAAGTGAAAGGTGTTTGTTGATCGTAGCCCAGGGCAACCGATACAGTTTTGCACACAACATTCTCTGGGAAATATCTAAACATTTATACCGATTACTCCAACTCTGAGTTGATTACCTTAGGTTTTGATTTGGTGTTGATTTTAAATAATAATTAGAGTTTTGAAATCCAATAATTGTGAAAACACACAGCAATAAAAAAATTTACAAGGTCTATGTAAAATATTTTTGTACGTTGTATCCTAATTTTATAAATGTGTATATATATATATATATATATATATATATATATATATATATATATATATATATATATACATACATATATATATATATATATTTTTTTTTATTTATTTATTTATTTCCTTTTATATATTCATTTATATAAATATAAATATATATATATATATATATTTATTTATTTATTTAAATTCACAAATAAAAATACATGATAAGTTTAATCTTGATAGGATAAATTATTGGTGATGGTTTTGTTATTGACTTAATGTTCCGCTACAACTCACTTTTGAATTACTTATTAAAATCGTTTATTATATACGTTTATATTCCCTAGGAATATTAATTTTGCTAACTTTCACCAAACAACTAAAAATTAAGAATACAACGTAACAAAAATTATCAATGCAACATGAAATATTTTACTCTACAGTAAAATTCCATCAAAATTTATTAATGACAAAAAGTTGACAAATTAAATTATACTAGTGGAGTGTAGGGGCAAAGGCCCCTAAAAATCAAAATGGTGATTTCTCCAAAAAATAAGTTTCAATTTATCACCTCATTGCAGTATTAGACCTACTGTATTTTTCTCAAGCTGTAGTGTAAATTTACACGTTTGGGTTTTCTAATAAATATTTCCTAATTTTGACGAAACTTTTTGGCGGTATCAAATCAGTAATTTACTAATAATTTCCCCTGTATTAAAATACAGTAATCTATTTTGTGAAAAAAAAAGAAAATTATTGCACTATTATGCTGCCAAACATAGTAAAAGGTATTATACTTCCTTATTTTATTAAGATTAAAAATAGTTTTAACCTTACACATGTTCATGATGAGTTTTTAACTCAAATAAATAAAATAGTTTAATACAACATAAGCCATTAATACCTACTGTACACTCCTTCACCCTGGAACCCTGTGCTCCCCACTCCCCTACACTCGTCGTGACCCCATGCCTCCCCGTGCTTCCGTTCACCCTCTCCTGATCCGTGTTTCCTGTACCCCCCTATGCCCCAGGGCCCGACTACCCCATGCCCCTGTACGCCCTCTACCCCCTCGCCCATCGTAACCCCGTGCCCTTCATTCTCTCTTTCCCACATTCCCGCAGTTCATCCCGTGCCCCGTTTTCCTCATTCCTCCCCAACGCTTCCATGCCCAACCAACCGATGCTTCCGTGCCACCGACGGCTCCAGTAGGCCCCATCCCTTGTACCCCCATTCCATGCATCCATACCCCCGTGCCCTATGTCCACCATTCCTCATAATTCAACCTATGTCCCATGCCCCCTAACCCCAGTGCCCCCGACAACCCTTGTGCCCCATGCCACCGCGCCCAGGTACTCCCGTGCCCACCTGCCCACCGTTCTTCCCCGTGGTACCCTAAGAATCCCCAGTGTCCCCCATATCCTTCTGCCCCCCCCCCCCGTGTATGGTGCCACCGACCCCCTATAGTGCCCATTGTGCCTTCAAACTCCCGCTCCGCCACGTGCCCCTTGGCACCCTATGTTTCCGTACCCCCATGCCCAACGTTGCTCCCCGTGGCAACCGTGTCCCATCTACCCCTTTTGCCACCGACACCCCCTAATGCTTCTTGTGCCCCGTCCCCCCATCCGCCACGCGCCCCAGTGCATCCCCATGCCTCCCCAGGGTACCCCTATGCTTCCGCACCCTCCATGCTTTTGAACCCTCATGCTTGCCGTTTCTCCCTGTACCCCTATGTTGCCCATGCCTCCATCGAGCCCCTCATGCGCTCCTGTCTCCAGTGCCACCGGCACCCTTCGTGCCCTACGTGCCCCCATATCCCCCAACTCCCCTGTACTCCCCGTGGTCCCCTGCTGCCATCCCCGCCGTCCCTCCCCGTACCTCCGTGCCCTCCTGTGTCCCCCAATATTTCCCCTATTCTCCCATGTCTCCCTCGTGTCCCCATGCCTCCTTACGCTCCGTGCCACCGACGTCCCTCATACAATGATTGTAGTCTATTTTGTCTGTTCCTCAATGAAGTAGAACACTGATTGATATATTATAAGTTTTCGCACAATATCATTTACATAAAAAGCTCCCCGTCTTTATTGATTAACGGGAGTTTATTGTTTCCCTACGACCTGCGTAAAGAAAAATGCAGAGAAAGGATAAAACCAAAACAAAATATTCCTCATACGGAGGTTATCCAATGTTAGTAGTTTACATATAATGATTTAGTCGAAAATAAATAAACACTCAACAAAAAGATTAAACTCTTCAACTCTAACTACTAAATAGCCAATAACGTAATAACTAAACGACATTCACTAAAGACAATTAACCATTATAACAACCGTGCAACGTCTAATATAATTTTAACTTTTTTATTTTTTATGCTGAATATACCAATCGTTCTACTAATATTCCCTTAATGGCATAGATGGGGTCACGAAGATGAAATGTCCTATACGGATCCATAATCCGTTCATGACTATTATTGTTCTCCTTTTTATAGCACATTTACAATTTAAAAAAATATAAACTATGAGGTTATCTTTTCTCAAAATATCTGCTCAGTAACCAGCTGAGTTTATAATAAAACACTGGAACATCTGCTTAAACACACGTGTAAATCTGAAAATCTTCTTCCCATTAGATTAACATTGGAACTTCAAGGTCCAATGGGGGGAAGCCCAGGTAACTTTTGATAATTCTGGTAGCCATCATGCGTCACCCTATCTTTCTTCTAACTCGAGATATTTCGAGGGACCGATTCGCTTACGGAATTATATATATGGAATATAAACAATGGTGCCTAGTTTGTAAAGATCTGACAAGAAAAAAAGAAATTTTGCGATTTTTTTTTTTTTTAGTGAGAGGCGGAAAAATGCATTACGCACACAGGTGGCAAGCCTGTAGTGTGGGGCTCCCCTAAAAACGGGTTTACCCACTAAAAAACCTCCTCTACTCTTTAGAAATCTAACCTGGAATTGTTTGTCACATTACGTCAGGCTAGGCCTTAATTTGGCTTACGCCCGTGGGGCTCGCTCCTTATCCAGCCGCTCGATCAAGGGATCTGGGCCACTTCGCGGTCCAGATCGGTTTTCTTTTCCAGGAGGATGCCCCGGACGAACTGTGACAAACAATCCCAGTTGCCCTCATCCTCCATAATCTTTTGGCAGACCGTGTTCGCCGAAAAAACACCGAGTTTTCTTGTGGCCTCCAAGCGGGGCCTTTAACAACGCGAACAGCGGAAGAAGGTGTGTTCCGCGTCATCGGGAACGCCCGGGCAGTAGATGCAATCCGGTGAACCGGTCTTGCCAATCCGGTTCAGGTACGACTTGAAATAGCCGTGACCTGTCAGGAACTGCGTGAGGAAGTAGTCCACCTCGCCATGCCGCCTTTCTACCCATGGTTGGACCTGCTCGATGAGTCGCGCAGTCCATCGTCCTCGGGTGTCGTGCTCCCAGCTGTGTTGCCACTGCTGGAAGGTTCGGGAGCGCTCTTCTGTTCTTGCCGTGTCCTTGCCGATCTCGCCTTGTCTCTGATAAATCGCTTTCCTCTCCCCTGCCAAGAGGTTGACAGGGATGACTCCGGCGACCACCAGGACGGCAGGCTCGGACACTGTCCGGTAGGTGGAACACACCCGAAGGGCAGCTTGACGCTGAACCCGGGCGAGTCGCAACCTGTAGCACTCCTTATCTAGAGTGCCTGCCCACACCTCTGCCCCGTAAAGGAGCACGGACTGGACCGTGGACATCAACAGACGTCTTCTGCTGGATCGGGGACCCCCGACATTGGCCATCAGCCTACTAAGGTAAGTGACTACCTTAGCGGCCTGTCCGCCGTACGGAAGATCTGATCCCTCCAGCTTAACTTGGTGTCCACCATAACCCCAAGGTATTTGGCGGCACGAGTTGATGTGACCACCTCCCTTCCCACTCGGAGTGGGACGACGGTGTCGATCCTCTTCTTCGCGAGGATCACAATCTTCATCTTACTGAGAGCAAGCGAGAGACCGTGATCTGACATCCAGGTGTTGACCACACGCATGACTCGGTTCAACTTTAGTTGGGCCAGCTCAACGATGCGTGCAGCTATGAGAGCTGTGACGTCATCGGCGTACCCAACCAAAGTGGTTTCCTCAGGCATCTCGGACCTCAGGAGGCTGTCATAGGCAACGTTCCAGAGATCCGGGGCGAGTATTAAACCTTGTGCGGCACCAGCAGTGACTTCCACCGTCCGCGTTCCGTCCCTCGTGTCATAAATCAGGCTTCGAGAGCGTAGATAATCCTCGATGAGCCGCAACAGATATGGAGGAATACGAAAGATGTGTGCGAAGCGCATCCAACATATCGAACCACCTCGCCGAGTTGAAGGCATTCTTGACATCAAGCGTAACAAGAAGCTCTACTCGGCGGGTAAATGGTTGTGGCTCTCGGCTCTCTCCACAGCTCTCTGAACTTCGGTGACAACGTCGATCGTTGACCGTCCCTTTGCTGAAGTCCCCTGCAGCTTCCACGGCAGAAGTCAGGCGGGAACGGATCAGCTTCTCGAACAGCTTCCCAGCCGTGTCCAACATGCAGAGAGGCCTGTGGGACGACGGCAGCTCGGGATCACCTTTGCCCTTGCTGATCAGTACAATCCTGGCTGTTTTCCAGGGAGCCGGAAACACCCCTTCTACTAAACAGGCGTTGTACATTCTCAACAACAAGTTGATTGAAAATACTTTCTTTAAAGCCTCACTGGGAATCCCGTCCGGGCCAGGAGCCTTGTTGCTCTTCAGGGAGAGAACGGAGGTTTCTAGCTCCTCGAAGGTGAAGAGTGGAATGTCCTCTACCTGTCCGAAGTCAACCGGCGGTCGCTGTGGATGTTCAGGAAACAACGCAGCGACGATCCTCCCCATGGTGGCGCCCTCCATGATGGAAGGTGGAGAGCGGGCGCCGAGTTTCTGTGTTACAAGTTTGTAACCCAGGCCCCACGGGTCGGAGTCAACGTCGTCACGAAGTCTCCTCCAGCTATTCGCCTTGCTCCTGTTGATCGCTGGCGGAGGGATTTTCTCGCAGCTTTATAGGCCTCCGACTTACGAACTCTGTCTGCGGGAATTCTCGCTCTTGTGGCGGCTCGTCTAGTTCTTAAACATGTTCTTCTGAGTTCCGCAATCTCTTCAGTCCACAGTAAACGGGTTGTTTGTCGCGTCGGGGTTTCCTTCGCGGCATAGACTGGTCGCAGGCCGAGACGATCAGTTCCATCGTGGATGTTACTAGTGCCTCGGCCACAGCCTCACCAGGATTCCCCTGCGCTCCCGAGAGATGACTTCGGTGAACTTGACCACGTCCAGTTTGTTGGTGTTCCACCGGCGTGGCCCTTCCCGAGATGCGGAAACTCGACGATTTGCCTGATCATGCAGGTCAAAAGCGACGTATTGGTGGTCGCTACCCGTGTAGTCCTCCACAACCCTCTAGCCAGAGATCCTCGGAAGGAGCGAGTCAGACGCAAAGGTGACGTCGGGGATCGTGCCTCTCTGCCCGGGGCGCCTGAAAGTAGGTGTGTCACCCTGGTTAAGGACGACAAGACCGGCCCTGGCGATGAAATCCAGGATGTATTTCCCCCGGGAGCTGGTAGAAGGCATTCCCCACTCGACGGCCCTGGCGTTGAAATCGCCACCAATGACGACATGTCCGGTGGTGCCGAGAACGCACTCCTCTAGACTATCTATCTTGTCGCGGAAGTCCTGGACGGCCTCGTTGGGGGTGAGGTAGCAACTGAAGATAGTCACGTCCCTACACCGAACCCAGACGAATCCTCGGCCGCGCCCGTGACTCCGCACCAAGACATCCTGCCGTATTACGTGCCCAAAATGCAGCAGTACCGAGGCTGTCAGAGATCCAAATGTTTGGGTCTCTGTCCCGATACTGTTCGCTGATAAGGAGCGCGTCAGCACCAAGTTCTCGGGCGAGCTGATCTAGAAGCTTATCAGCTCCCCAGGATCTGTGAAGGTTGGCCTGGAGGATGCGAATTACCGTCCGCTGCCTTTTGCCTGTTCAAGTGCGGCTCTGAAGGCACCGCACTGACCAGACCGAGGGTATTGGAGCCTGAATCCTTGCAGAGGAAGCAGGAGGGGCTCGAGGAACATTCCTTGCGTTTGTGGCCCTGGCTTCCACACTGGAAGCAGTTGGCACTCCTGTCGGGCCCTTTACAGTTTCGGGAGGAGTGGCCGAAACCGAGACAGCGGAAGCATCTCGAAACTACCACCCTCCGTTTGAGCCTGCAACTGACCCAACCGACTCTAAGGTGCTGAAGGCTAAGCAGCTTATTAGCGTGCTTTTCGCCCATCTCAGCGACAGCCATCCGCAGTTGACTTCGGTTTGGCTTTGTCAGCCATACCCTCACTCCGTCAGCCGGTATCTCCGGGAGTGCCACCTGGATCGCACGGGTTACCTCATCTTCGGTGGAGAGGGCATCAAGGTCCCGAATCTCGACCGAACACTTCGGTTCTAGGGCCTTGATGGAGCCTTTGTCCCCAAGTGCAGTCTTGAGGGAAGCGGCAAAACCGATCTTGTCACTCGACTTCCCCCAGTTCGAGGAGGACATCCCCGTTCTGGATTCGCCGAATAGACTTGATAACGGTGTCGGTCTCTTCCGGTTTGGCCTGCGATCTAATCTGACCCAGAACATCGGCAAAAGATCGCCCCCCTAAGGGCTTGATCAAGATTGCCTCCGTCCTGGGCATCTTAGGCCTGGGTTGTTTAGGCTTTCTGACAGACTTGCCAGAGGCCTCCCCAACCGGGTTTGAGACTTACGTCCGCTCCACCCTCGACGCACTTTCGAAGCTGCCTCCGCTTGCTTCTGCCTCCTCCTTTCTTTCTTAGACAGGCGCGTCTTCCAGCCCCCCAAAGGTGTTGAGGCAGAGTTTGCTGCCAAGGCAGGATTAGCCGCCGGAGCAGGAACCTCTGCAGGAGTAGCCGCTGGAATCACGACAGCGCCCGGGGAGGATTGAGTAGCCTGGACAGGAGATGTCTGCGATGCCTCAGTGACAAAAACCGGTCTCGGCACTGAGTCCACCTCAACAAGCTCAGGGCTTCCCGGCGAAGAACCGCTCTGCCTCTTCTTTCGCTTTCTGGCTTGAGTCTGGGACTCAGCCAGGTGAGCTTGAGGCGAAGCAGAGATGACTCGGTTCGTGACATCGCGCTCCTGCTTCACTGCCTTT
Source organism: Neoaliturus tenellus (assembly GCA_030545055.2). NCBI lineage: Eukaryota > Metazoa > Arthropoda > Insecta > Hemiptera > Cicadellidae > Neoaliturus > Neoaliturus tenellus. The sequence goes on along the minus strand of CM061536.1, from coordinate 59,939,252 downwards.
AGCCTGATTTTCCGGCATTCCTCAATTTCTTCTAGAGCATCTTCGAGTTTCGGGATCCCCTCTTTTATCGCCTTGTTCACGTTCTTTTGAATTAAGAGGGCCTTGGCCATCTCCTTCAAAAGAGCTTTCATCTTCTTCAGACATGAGTCTTCCTCCTCGTGGGCGTCGTCCTGCTGCTTGCCGAAGCATTTGCAGCTCGAATGCCGCACGAAGAGGGCTCTTCCTGGGAGGAATCCCTTGGGTATTGGCTAAAGGTGTTACAGGATTGGTCACCTCCATCACTACATTGACCTCCACTTCCTTCTTTTCAGGCTCGGAAGACGATCCGGCGTCACTTACCGTCTTGAACGGCGCGGTGGGGGGAGGTTTTAATTCCCCCTGTCGGCGTCCCAGTCTTCGAGGTCGGAGACCTCTGCACAATAGAGCTTCGCCTAAAAGCGGCTTGCTCATTCTCCTTTACGTTCTTCGTGTTTCGTTTAGTAGAATCCATGCTTTCATGTCACCAGCGCATCGTGCGGCAAGAGGCGGCCCTTCATCGGCCGAGAGCGGGTACACCCTCGGAGGTCTACCCCCCGTAGGAGATAAGACACCCCTACCCCGGTACTCCGGGGCCCGAACCTCCGTTTGCCCAGCACCGATACACAAAATGTGCCGGACTTGCTGGGGGTCGCACCGTGGCAATGCAGAGTCCGATCCCTACATCCATGCCGCACTCCCTGACTAAGTCCGAAGCGGCTGGCTTCTGACGACACACTGGAGGAGACCATCGGCAGTGCGAGGCACACATCAGTCCCTGCAACACAACAGGGACACTCCAGGACCCCCCAGCATGCGCCGGTCGAAAGAAGGTGGAAAGACACCCTTGATTCGGGGTCGAAAACAAGAAGGTGAGCAAGGTTAGCTCAGGAAAGAATAAAGACGGCGAGCTAAGACCTGAAAGATGAGAAGAAAGGCCCTAGCTCGGGAAGAACTGTGAGGAGTGTCTTTTTTTGAGGAGCGATTTTCTATTAGAAAACCTGAATTTGCATTAATTATAATGCGAAATCTATGTTCAAAGGTTCAAAGTACCAAGAGAGGTACATTAATAAAACAAATATTACAATTTAGTTGCGTAATTAATTCATTATGATACATGATTCACTTTATGATAAAAGGTTCGAGACAAAGGAGCCCGGCATTTGACGAATGTAATATTTTAATAGAAGCTACGCAATTCACCCATCACCCGATTGTTTTACTTCTCTTCTATTCATTGTTAGTTTCTCTATGCACCTATACAAAAAAGAATGTGATTTGATGGAAGAACGACGATTAAACCAAACATGATTGAGTGTGGTTATGTTTTGGATGGGTGACCGCCTGGATTATAAAATGGTCGTAATGTTTATAACTTTATTTCTACAGTACTTTGCCAAATTTAACTTGGTTCTAGATTAAGTTGTTTATGCAACAATTGTACTCAGCTTTTAAGACACTCTTGAGATACTAAAAACAATTGCTTTAGCCTTGCTTTAACTAGCGTCTCACTCGTAGCTTAAAGGCCTTCGTAATAAATCGTTGAATAAACTGATTTTTTACACCTTGTTAAAAAACAGAACATCTTATAAAACGATTACTTATTTTTAAAATCCTTTAAGACTCATTTTTAATATAGTGACCCTTAAACCCTTGTATGGCTTTAAATGTGATGGTATAACATAAAATGAAATGTGATATACTTATTGGGGAGGTCTTATATTATTTAGCAAACTTTCATAAACTAGTTTTCTATTAAGCTTGTAAGTTTGATATTACCATGCATGATAAGTTTTAATAATATTTTATTATGCACTGGTCATTTAAAACTATATTATATTTTCGGAGACGAAAATAAAATGTGCTTTACAGAGGCGGAAATGCAAACCGAGCCAAACCAACATTTAGAATGCATTAGCCTACATTGAGAAGAAAAACGTCCAGCATCGACAGTTGGAATTCAAATAGTCCAGGCAACACTCTAAAACTGCTTAAAATTGTGCATCAGCTATGAATATGTACTTTGTTAAGGACTTACATAAATTGAAAGCGATAATGAAAAAGGTAATTAAATACTCACACTACACCATACCATGCCATGGTACACTAACAATAGCCAAAATTTATTTTATTTTGCAATTATTCATGTATTTAAGATAACTGGAGGGTTTTAATATAACAGTGAATACTTTCATGTTTTTTATCAGCCCAGGACTTACATGTAAAATAATAAGGTTTTACAACACGTAAAGGAAATTTTGATTATTTGACAAAAGTTGTTACCGAAGGTATATACGATTAGCTAAAAGAAAAGACACATACATTTGTGATTAAATAGAAATGCACAAGTGCCACTTCAAATATTTTTGAGTCGCGGAAGATATTTTACTCTAAGGGGAAATCTCTATGTTAGCTTTTCCTTACAATCAATTTAGATGACGTCATAGGGTTGTAAATGACTCTATAAATTTATCTGATTAAATTTTCAACCAATTCCACATTCCGCAAGCGCTGCCAAGTTGAAGAATTCCAACACAGACGAATGGTCCCCAAGCAGGGTCGATATTTCCCGTTCCACAAGTCATTATAATGACCACTGAGTCCGCAGTCACTAATGATCACCGAGCACAGATGTGACCACTGGTCGTTATATGACTTAATGATTAATGAAAATTAACTGCCTCCGGCACAGTAGCTGAATTTGCCAAGTGTTGATTAAATGATATGTCAAATGTTTATGAATTCAATACGAGTTCTTTTGCCTATGGCTAAGGAAATAACAAATAATAATGTAAAATAAAAATACTAACACAAATTTTTGTGCTGTGTAGTAAACAAAAACAATCATTATTCACTAAAAAGGAAAAGTAACTATACCCCAACTATAATAATGGTCTACTCTAAAGTTGAGTTTTTTTAGTTGGCCGATGTTATATAATCTGGTGTGAACTGAAAACTCAGGCTTTTTTATTTGAATAAATCTTGTTAAAATTGACAAAATTAAGGGAGGGGCAGAAAAAATGCATAACGCCCACAGGGGCCAGCCTGTAAAGTGGGACTATACTAATAAAACGGATATGACCACCAAAAACCTCCAATACTCTTTAGGAATATAGTCTAAA